>JAOBYK010347466.1:0-17313 GCA_025434845.1 Phenganax subtilis | reverse complement strand
GGAATGACGTATACAGGTGGACACCAAAAACAATACATTTGACCGCGAGTGAACTCTCTGTATATACTTCCTCTGTGATAACGTTTTGTAAATTTATACCGCTGAATAGTTCGGACCACGCGTTGCGGGCCCCTGGTCAAATCAAAGCGCTGAATCAAAGGCGCAAAGCATCATTAAAACTCGTGATCTACTAAAGCACATACGAGGTCAAATCAAAGCTGTTACATTATAAAATAAATGCCGCACTGTTGTCGTATTAAACATACACTAACATCACATTAAAGGCGGTCATGGTCATCTATTAGCCACAACATCGATTTGTCCAATTTGCCGCGCCATATAGCTGAATTCTTGTCAGATAGCTTTGGAATAGCATTATAGTATCGGACTATTAACACCTATCGTTCAGCCTTGTCTAGTGTAATACTCCCTATGGAGCGTGTAACCGTTAGGCAACATCCCTTTGTTGTACGGCTTATGAAAGAGATTCAAAATTCTACACCTGCTTTGCCTTGTCACCAACACTGTTGGGACATTAACAAAGTTCTAAAGTATGTGAAGTCCTTACCGGCCAATGAGAATAGGGCATTAGGTGTGCTGACAAGGAAGCTTGCAACCCTGATGGGCATCACAGCTCCTAAGTGCACATCAGAATTAGCTCTTCTAGACTTGAATTTTGATAAAAACACTTGCAGAAGGGATCACCTTTAGTCTTCCAGGCATGACTAAAACCTCTTCTGAAATCCGTACTGTATTCTTTCCTAGCTTTCATGACAATAGTGCAGTTTGTGTTTTTGCCACTTCTAAAGCATATCTAGGTCGAACAACACAAGCACGAGAACACCTGTCACTGCAACCTGGGGCCTCAAACCCACTCTTTCTCTCTCTCTTATTACCGCCCATATAAACCTGTCAAGTCCAGCTCCATTGGCAGATGGATCAAGAAGTTTATTGGATCTGCTGACGTAGACAACAGCATTTTTAAGGCACATTCTACTCGGTCTGCCTGCATAACTAAAGCCAAGAATAAAGGAGTTTCGATTTCAGAAATTCAGAACATGGCTGATTGGTCTAGTACTTCGTGTACTTTTAGGTGTTTTTACTATAAGCCTTTAAAGAACAGTACCTATGCTCAAGCTGTCTTAACATCTGAGTAATTAGAAGTTTCTCTCAAGTATTTACGGCTTTAAACTAGCAATGTTATATCGAAACTTCTGTGTTCAAAATATAATTGTAGATTTTGCAAAGGGGGAAAGCACCTGAAGTAAAGGCAAAATTATGCAAGAACACAGAAGTGAGATATAACATTCCCACCCATTAGCCTACACTAAAAAGAAATAAAATAAAAACAAAAGAAACAAAAATGGACAGGCAGTTTATCATCAGGAATGTTTTTGTTCTACTTTATAGGTGGGGGACTTGATGCTGTTATTTTGGGTTTTTTCGTCTTGGTGACTTCCTTTCTACGATAGTTCCATTGTTGATCAGTTTAAAGTGCGAACTCACGGTTTACAATATTCTCCTTTTGTAGTTCTTCTGACTACGTATTATTAATGTAACCTTTGCTAAATTGTTCTCTCCGATTTGAACTGAGGTCGCACTCGGGAGAATGGGTGTTAGTTACTTTATGTGGTTTCTTATTGTTTTGTCTATGAATAGTTGTAAGTGCGAGTATTTTGAAGAATAACGCAACGTTATATCTCACTTCTGTGTTCTTATATGATTTCGCCTTTACTGCAGTCGCTTCGCGCCCTTGCAAGATCTACAATTCTAATAAGACTTATACTAGTATACTTTTATAATAGTTTTATATATGTAGATATATATATTCCTGTAAACTTTACTTAATTCAGCCCTTGACTGCAATGTTTAGTAAATAAACCATCTGTCTACTCTAGAAGTAGATCTCGAGTACCCTAAACATTTACATAACCTCCACAACGACTAGGCACTCATCACAGTACTGAAATGTTTCGAAAAAACTTTGCACTAAAGATTGTGCAAAATCAACGACGGCGAACGATACATTTTATCTCAGGATCGCAGTTGGCTAGCGGTAATACACCGCAGGAAACCGGAAGTGGTCATGATAATATTAACAACAGCATCCGTCACGTGTTTGGCTTCACTTCAAGTTCCCGTGCACACTCTCCATGTATTATATTGCTCAAGGGTTGTTACGCGGTCTTGAAATTCTTGCTCGCTTTCCTTGCGACCGTTTTAAGTAGAAAGACGACAGCTACCATATCACTTGTTTTTAATACCGAGCAACAACGAAGAAGTTGTAAGGAAGTTTAAAGTAAGCATAATTTTGGATGTTTGAAAAACATGCGGATGTGAGAAGTCTCTTCATAAGAAATTGTGACGATAGTTGTAGGCTATAGCGTTTTAGTGTCCCAGTGTACTCTGGTTCCATTTATTGGAGGCCGTGGCGCTTTACTGCCTTAGTGAGCTTTGTTTCTCTTGCAGATGGAGTTCGTTGGATGTCAAAGTTTCCTCAAAGGAGTCGCCAAGGAAGAAGTTGACGAAGACAAGCAAAGAAGCGACGGTGAAAACCGAGCGCTTTTGAAATTGAAAGAGGGTTTACTTAAAGTCAAAGTTTCTAAGGTCGATGCAACTGAGGTTCAGCGCGAGATCGAAAGCAAATTCTTTGACTCGTGGGCAGAACGCCATGAGGTAAAATATCTATGGTTATTTATTTTCGCTTTTACTTCTAGGCAACATTAATCGTTTATTTTCCATTGGGGAAGTAAAATATGATTTGACTAACGCGTCTAGTATAGTCGTCGAAGATTTGTGATCTTTTCGCCAGAATACTTAGTCTCAGAAGGACAGAACATTGTGATTATGTTTTACTTAAGGCAATCGCAGTTATCTCAGTGCTATATAGTTTACAAAAGAGGTTAAGATTTCTACCAAAGAATATATTTCACAAGAATTCTTAGCAAATCCTAGAAAGCTTGTAAATTCTTAGTACAAAGTGGTTCAGACTAATAATAGTTCTTAGAAGTGCATGAGTTGGGCGGTTGTGAAGCAATTTCAATGCAATGTAGGAAATACGTATGGAAACAAATTTCGCTATAACATGTTTGTACGTCTTGGAAACCGTATCTGTGAGTCACATTATGTGGGCGCCGACCATTTTCTATAATATTTGCAGGTAATATAAAACCGTCCCTTGACGTTGGGGCTTACAAAAGTACTCGAGGGCAGCACATTTACCAATATTGCCCAAACAATTAAACTTGTAAGTTGCATAACTTTATCTTTACAGAAATTACTAAGAAATAGTATTTGAACTAGTATTTACCACTAACAACAACACAATACGTAGCAGTAGTGCACTACATTCAATTGTGAAGTGGTAAAGGCTAAAATGAATATGTAGTGGGTGCGGAATGTACTTTTCCATCATTTCGTTGAGAGTACCGTAAGACTTAATATCTTCGTTAAGGAACACTTGTTCCTCACAAACAGATATTGCAACGAATTGGATTTGATTTTCAAAGATGATTGATTATGCAACTGTAGTTGGGGATCTTGACAAAATTTCATTTGAATATTTATTCAAGGCAATTGCATGGAATAGTAGACGTAAACCTTATGACAGTTGACTTCCCTACCAGAGTCAATATTAGGGAGCTGGGTAAACTTAAAATTGACTACAGTCGAACCTGTATATAACGGCCACCCTCGGGACTTTGAAAAGTGGCCGCTTAATACAGGTGGCGGTCTAATACAGGTTGATCAAAAATACTGCACGGGGGGCAATTTCGGTGTGCCCAAAATTTTATCAACACCTCATTCAAGAAAACAATACGACAAACAGACTAGAGCAGTGGTAGTTCAAACAATATGTATTATATTTATAACCAAAACGTTTAAATGAAAGGTATACAGCAGACTAAACATAAACCTAATGTGTTAAACTAAAACAATTATTTGAACATGTAATGTTTTTATGACATGTAATCGCATCTCGTAGGAAAGTGTTCACACAGCTGTGTAAAGAAACAGCCATGTGTTACAGCGATGCTAAAAGGTCTGATAAAGAAGTCTGGTGTTTTGGCGTTTGAAGCTGGGTCAGGGTAAAACGCGGATACGGACGGACGGACGGATAGCAGCGAACGGGCGGGCGGATAACTTACTTTCTACAAAACATATTTAAAAAGTCATATCCGCGTTTTATCCAATCGGGTAAATCACGGATATGGCATAAACCGGGGTTACGACTACAGGACAGTAGACAGGCACTGGACAATAAATTACAATTACTGGACTAGCTTTCAGCACCAGAACTTACTCCTACAGTATTTGTGCTTTCATTTTCTAGAAGAAGAGAATATGCAAAAGATAACTTTTTTGATTATAAAACAACAATTGCATGACTAGCATGGCAAGATATCTATGTAAAATATAATCCGTACGAGTTTATACTGCCTGACTACCATTCAAAGGCCCTTGCTGTTCTAAATATGGTAATATTTAGTAGAGTTTATTTGAAAATATGGCTGGTTTTGTAACTAGAGTGAAAAAAGGCTATTGCCATTTTTAGTCTTAAATATTTTTGAAAAATTAAACAACTACTAAACGATACAAAAAAAGGAAAGCCATACAACGGTTGTAACACAGAGTTTCCAGTATTTACTATAGCTCACTAGCAAAAAATACGAAAAGTACTACAGACGAAACGAGTGCCAAAAAGGCAAAAAAACTTTGTGGAAACGCGTCAAAGCATTAAAAGTACATTTACACTTTAATTTTTAACACTTTGATTACTTGTTACCAGTAAAAAGACATATTCTTCGCCAAAAAAAGATTGGTATCCAAATGCAAAACAAAGTCTTGGCAATTTTAATTTTTTCAACTAAAAAATTCAATTTTTGTTTTGAGACTATAAAAATATATATAAAAACAAGGGGGAAGCTGAACTGTGTAAAAAACTAGTGATCGCGGTGGGTCAGTGGTGACTACTATGAGAAAACAGGCCCACATGGCGTCAACAACTGAAAAAATCCGCCTTTTTTTGGACCCCGCTTTTCGCCAGAGCAGTGCCTCCAGTTAAATAAACTAGCTCCGTGGTTGAAACATATCCGTCATGACGCTTCAATTCACAAATCATGAATTCGTAGAAGTCCTTGGAGAAATTCTTACAGTCTAACCTTATACAATAACGATTTGTTTTGAAATTCAGCATTTTCAGCAGTAGAGACAGTTTGCATCTTCTACTGAATAAATTTTTTTTTGGTCATCTTATTTTTATAGAGGTTAAGTAATTGTGGAAGTCGACCAAGTCTCCCTTCAACTTGGATTAAAATATTTTGATACATTCATAGGTGATGGAAGCCAAAGGTATAGCGCTGGTTGATATTCCTGATTTCCTTGATCACATGCAGGACGCCTATGATGGAATTGATGAGAAAATGCGAAAGAAAATGAAGGCAATCGAATGGGCAAAAGAATGGGGTCATAGAATCTTGGAGTTCAAGCTCAATACCTCAAGCAAAAGCGGAGCAATGTATGGAATGGTAGCTTTTGGAAAATACAATGATGGTGGAATCGTTCGCGTTGATTGCATGTACTGCCTATACAAGGTTGACTTCGAGATAGCGCCGGTGCGAATTCTCACCAAAACAAAGCGTTCGCTCCTCTTTGGGCTTATCGAGTGGGAGACACTCAATGAAATAGGCGAGGAAAAGAAACTTGGAGAAAAGATTTTCAAGCGCATCAAGAATTTTTTTCGCTACAAAGCACTTGAAGGTTTTTACAAGGAAGGTCTTGTAGATGAAATCAACTTCGTGCATTCAATTGAAGATGCAGATGACGATGAAAGTGGGAACTAGAAAGGGAGAAAAAAAGTACTTTAGGTGAACTTCAGCTAGTTGATTGACATTTTAGTGTTTGATAATTAATGCTATTACATGCTTTATAGCATAAATTTTGTTTCCCAATCAACTGAATAAGTTCAGATTTTTAGCTGTAACAATTAAAGTCTCATGTTAGAAACTATATTTGTTTCTTGTACTGGTTTTTTCAAATGGAAATATTTGTGTGGTACTGAACTCAGCGTGGCTTCAAGACGCGGTGAAAATACTAATCTTTTTGCAGGTAAAATGCATGAAGCGTTTCTAGTTCCGTTTTCAATTTTTTGACTCACGGATTCTTTGCATACCTTTGTGAGTCTTTGCTATCACCCTATTCCGGTTAGTGAATTTTTTGCGTTCTAATGGCCTCCAGCCTGCTTTGCACGCCTGAAACCGGCCAGACCGGTTGTCAGCAAAAGCTAAGTAATGCATCGTCGTCATGTTTTGGATCTAGCTTTTTGTGCTCACCATTCTGGCGATCGATTTGGGTTCCATTACAGTCAAAACGGAAATAGCAGCACACTTTCGTTTTTGTAATCATTTGTGTATTTACTATAACACTTTATTGGTTGTGAAGTTCAGTATCGTTTTCAATATTTTTGTAACGAATACAAAACTAATGAAATAAATGTTACCAATGTTGAGATTTCATTGACGCTATGGTGTTTACGAGCCTCAAAATCAAAGTTGCTTGTTCAAAGAGGCGCAAAAATTCTATTTTACTACACTAAAATACCGCAGAGTGAACTGATTTATTCTCAACATCGTTTACATTTTTTTCAGTAGTTTTGTATATGTTACTAAAGTATTGAAAACGATACTGAACTTCACAACAAAGACGAAATGTTCTTTCCAGCATACAAGCTGAATTTTACAGTTTTCATGTAAACCAAGTTGTTATCAAATGCCATCTCCTACTTTCATTAAAGGATATGTACCATCATATCGAAATATGGCGGAAGATTTATGCCCTGAATATATTATCAATTTTGCACAACGTTTTTGGTGATGTTGATGAAGTTCCTGATTGTATAGATTTAATGGATATTGACCAGTCAGCAGATAGCCTTCCTGAAGAATGGATCAGTATTGGAGATGATTCAGCAGCTGGTTGTTTCTCATTTCGGGACAGTGACATGTTGCAATCCTTTGAAGATTGTTCACTAATGTCAGATGAAGAAGACTGTGATGCAACTACAGAACACTCATCACTACAGCTATTTCCTGAAGAAAGTTAAATATAGTATGTGAGATCAAAAAACTGCAGAATTGAGATCAGAAATCCTCAGTATGCATATATCATCATGAAAGTATCCATAAGATCTAATGCAAGCTTTCATAATGACTCAAACATGATTTCATATAAAATAAAAAAGCAAGATGGATTAAAATTCAGCCTCAGTGAATTCACAACCTTAATCTATCCCAACATACCCAATATTCCATAAAAACATTCTATTCTTTATATTAGAGCATTGTTCAAGTGTCAAAAATCTGTTTCCAATGGTATCGGGCTTTATTTTTTTTCTCAACATCAGTCTTGTGTTGATCTATCCACTTGTAAAAGTTATGATAACCGAAGCCAAAGAGTAAGCTGGGCTTAACATGTCTGAACACTCCGTATTTTCGTTTAGGATGAGGGACAAATGCTTGTGAAGTCATTAGCTCTCTGTTACAAGTTTTGCTTTGTCCTTGTCACATGATTTTTTGGTATGTTTTCCTGACCTTTTAATTATTTCTGCTGACTCATCAAACTCATCCAGAACAAACTTGGTGAAACCCAATGCTTTCATGTACCTTTGTAAGGTGTGATGTTGGTTCTGATTTGGACCCAATTTCCTCTTAAGCAGTTTCACAATGCGAATGTAATGTTCCATAGCAAAATCAATTGGTATATTTCCCCCATAACCTGTTTTCCGTTTCACACTGCGATTCCAAATAAGACGATAAGCTTCTTGGGGGGACAGCAGACTATGGATTTGGAAGAAGAGATATAGCCCTTCCAAGCAGTACTTTCGGCTAGATGCCCCATCAACTTTCAAGTACAACAAGAACAACTTCCAGTACCGCACTATTCGGCCACCATGTCCTTCAGATACTACATCAGTGAAATTTCTCCAAAGCATTAGGTATTCCATTAATGAACACTGATAATTATACATATCATAAAAGCTTTTCCTTTACAATACCGTGTGCCTTTGCTTCATGATCACTCTTTCTTTTCCCATTGAATGCAAATGTTTTTCCACATGTAGGCTCTTTACATTTAAACTTTCCATCAGCTGTTTTGACCACTTCAACACTCTCCTCTTCTAAGTCCATAATTTGTTGTAGTTGTTGAGTAATTGCTTCTATTTTGATAATGAATTTATCCACAACTTTCCCAGCAAGATTATGTAGGAAGTTCCTTTCATCTTCTCTAGAGGCATTTTTGAGAGATGGAATGACATTGTCATTTGCTTGGCTGTTTAAGCTTCCAATGTTCAAAATAGTTAGTGTAGTTGCCAACTCTTGATTCAAGTGAAACATCTAAAAATTTCCGACTTGCAGCATATCTTTTCTTCACTTCAATTACCACATTTCTTTGATTAATTAGTACCTTATCGCTTCCCAGGGTACATTGATCATTACAACCACTTTTGTAGAAGTTATCCATACACAGCTAAAAGAAAAAGGATAACTGGTACAATGATAATTTACCAAAAAATACTTGCAAGGAAAGTTGAATGCACCAACCTGCATAAATTTAATTCCTGAATGAAAATCTGCAGCTTCAAATGCATATTTTCAAATCTTTGCTCTGGGGTGAAACCATTTGTCAACTGGAACTTTGCATTTGTTCCCCTCTCTACAGACGGCTGATCACCTACAACAATCTGTTCCTTGTACACTCGTCTTTCATCATCAACCAAATAAGCCTGATATTTCTGCAAGCTTTTTAATACGTCAATGACGCCATCATTGTCATTCTCGTTTGCTTCCACCACATTGAGGAGTGTCTAAAATATGAGAATTTAAAAATTTCAAAAGAATAAAATTGCTGGCATGTATAAGAGTAGTATTAATTCCTTATTATATATCTTAATGAAATTAGATTAATGTCATATGTATTCCTTCTTACCATGTTGCACTTCTTTGTCATTTCTTTGGAATGGGCGTGTACAATGTGCTTCACAACAACACTGCGAAGAAACTGTAGACACTCAATATCACTAGTGATGATCCTTTCAACAAACACAATTAGGTTCTCTTGATGCAATTTGTGGTCTTCTTTCCTGCACAAAAAGATTGCATTGTCCAAATCTTTGAACGGCCTTTGAGGACTACCAGAACTGAGAGCGTTATTGGTAACTCGATTTGGAACAAACCCAAATGCACACTCATGTGCATCTATGTTTTGGTTATCTTCTGACATATCATGGACACGTATATGGGTATCAATATTGTCAAAACATAGCTGCAAAATAAATTTAAGAAATATCTACAAAATGAAGTGAAAAATACAATTTAATGCAATGATTAAAGAGTTATGAAATGTAGCAAATTTCATACTTCTTTTTTCGTAAGCATTTTATACGTAATTATAAATTTACACTGGTATGGTAATCTGTTCATGTCATTAAAAAATGGTTCACACAATCTAAAACTTTTGAACAGGTAAATGAATATATTTTATACAGAAACGTTTGTGAACCTTAAATCCTTTTGTTTCGGTTTCATTTGTAACACACAAAAAATCCAGAGAGTGTGACATCTTGGCACATTTCCGAGTAACTGGATTTGACTCTGAAAATAGATGTTGTATCTGAGAACAGGGTATTGGCAAGGGTTCTCGCTTAACCCAAATACTTAAATTATGTATAGCTATGTAAGTTCATGTTTACTTATATTTCAGCCATATTATTAATAAATGAAACATACGGTGACAGTTGTTCATAACTGGAAAAGAAAAATCAATGTCCAATTCATCAAGATCAGCATTTTGTATAAGAGCAAGGCGCTTTGTAAGAATAGCCTTGGGTTGAACTGATATATCTGAATTACTAGCTACATTTTCTGGTTGCTCAGCCACAGGAATGTTTTGAACAAGATATTTTTTCTCTAGCTCCCTCTTTTCCAGTTCTATAATTTGACAAACACAGTTTCATCATGCCCTTGTCCAAATTCATCCATCTTCTTCTTAAAAAAAGGTATGGGAAACTGCCAATCTCATAGCCTTCACACCAGCCAAGGTAGACTATATAAAGTAATTTCATATTTTTTATATTTTCACTCAATAAGTAAATCATTCTACATGAGGCATTATATAATAATAATCACAAGAAACAAAAGATTCATTACAGTAATTGATTTTCCATGCATAAGTGAAGCATATATTATGTGATATCAAGCCTCACGAAAGACGTACTGTGTATGATGAATGGTTAACTATTAAAGATATCAATAACTGCACAGTTGTCATTCTTTGTGATCTATTTTCCAGGCAAACAGCTGCAGCAACAACTATGGATATAGGCTGATGGATGGTCATTGACTTGTTATCTTTGTTGTGATTTGGTGTGGATGCAGCATGTAGGAAACTCCAAAGCAAAGAGCAATACTCCTTCAATTCCTGACTAGCAGTTTCAAATGTAAATGACTCCATGTCCTGTTTGCCAGTCATTTTAAAGATACTACGCACATCTTTTTTGAAACACTTTCATCTGTTGCCAATGTTTTCAAGATTATCCTCTGAACTTAAATTGATCATTATTTTCAGATTTATTAGCACTTTCATTAAAGACAGTTTTTGCTTCAAGCACACCAGATTTCTCACAAGTATTTTTTATTTCCTTCTCGACATCACGAGCTTTCTCATTGGTGCGAACGTATAATTTTGGGTTATTCAGACACTTTCAACAAACGTAAGGCGATAGTTTCCAATTTCAAAAGGCAATTGAAGAATTGCATCGATGGGACGAAATTCAGCAGACCCAAGGACAAGATTACAGTCATTATTTGTCTTCAATTCGGCACGACATAATCTACGAGATTTCATTTTAGTTTTTATCAAATCTTATTTGTGCTGTCAGCCATGTTGTCAGTGTGAATAAATTAAAATTATATATTAATTTGCATAAATTTACCAAGCTGGACGAGAAATTTGAGAATGTTGCACAGTCCACTTGCCACAGTAAGTGGACTGGAACACAGGCTACGCTTAGTCTCTGTGATGAAGATTTAAATTTAATTTATAAATGTAATAAACATATGAGCCAGGTAATTTTTGACAAGATATTAATATAGTTTTTACAGAATATGCGGTCAAAGTTGAATCTTCAAAAGTTTTCTGCAATGAGTTTATTAAATTATCTTATAATCAGAACAGGTAAAAGACATAAAAAGAGTTAATTATGAAATGGATTGTCAACCAAAAAGTAGGTTTTCAGCTTGAATATGTTTATTTCTAAAATTAATTTGTGAAATTTATTTTAAAACTAAAATTAAGATGACTATAGTAAAAGAAACAACTCATAAGAAAGAGGATTTACATGAACCTAATTTAAATAAAAAGCAAAAAAAATTATTAATATTCCTAAAAAAGTAAATGATATACTAAATAGTATTGAAAATGATGTATTGTTTACTTCTCTTAAGAATGATATTAAACCAATGATTGATGAAGAGGGTAATGAACATTTTAGTGGTGATTTATTTAAAATAAAATTTTATAAAAAAGGAGATTTTACTGAGGAAAAATTGAAACAATTTAGTGACTTATTAAACATAAGTTTGGAAGAAAGAAAAAGTAAAATAGGTAAAACATGTTATATTTTTGTTGTTGATGGTTATGTAATGATTTAATAATGGGGTTTATCTTTAGTGGGTGTGATTTGAAATATATTTTATTTTATTTTTTATAAAAAAAATAAAATAAATAAATCAACAACCACCGCTAAATAATATTCGAGAGGAACTTTTAAAACTTGCAGATATAAAAGAAATTAAATATTCTGTGAATTATATTAAAAGAGCCTCAGAGAAAACTATTGAGAAAATGTATAAAGACTATCAACGCACTCAACTTAATAAGACTAATGAAATGTTGACAGACACGATTATTAGAAAATTTTCTGAACTTATGCAACATCTTGAAATGATTCATGATTCAACAGATCTTGGAAAAGAACTTGTTGATAACAAACCATTTAGACAAGATATAAAATTAATACTGGAATACATTACTCCATGTATTCCGCTTATTGGGGTTCTTTCAGGAGGAGTTATTGTGGATAAACATGTTATCAAGAAGAAAATGAATACAACTATAATTGAGAAAGAATGTCAACAAGCGTCTGAGAGATTAAATGAAAGAGAAAATTGATAGTTGAAAAAAATTGTGTTAAATTGTATATCCATCCTTGAGAGAAGAAGAAAAAAAATGAAATTAGCTTTTGCAATTTTTATATGTATCACATGGGCGCAAGTTGCTTTTCCATTCGAGACTATTTATATAGCAATCACTTACACCATATTATTAACACCTATTTTACTTTTTCTTTTAATATTTATAATTATACAAGGGATTTTTAGCCCCGAACAGGATAATATGACTATTTATAGACCAACTATTTTACAAAAGAAGATAAATAAAAATTTAAACAAGACTCACGAGTCTGGATGTAAAAAAAACAATATTTTTTACATTAAATAAAAGAGATGTCAACAAAAATCATCAGTCAATCAAACAATCAAGTTAAAGAAAACAAAGACTTGAAAGTTGTATTAGAAATGTCAAACAAGTCTAAACAATTTAAACCACCAGAGATTAACAATACAAAAGATCCATTTAATATCATTATTGTTGGATCTACTTGTTGTGGTAAAACTTGCTATCTACTTCAATTTTTAGAGCAAAGCTATATAGGATATTTTGATTATATTTTTCTAATTTGTCCAACTTATGAATGGAACAAAACTTATCAAAATTGGAAACATGACAAAGACGAGAATTTTATCGTTGTTAGATGTGAACAAGAGGGAGTAAAATCATTTTTGGAAATAATTGTAGAATTTGCCAATGGTACAAACTTGTTAATAATAGTCAATGATTGTGCATCGGGAAAATTTGTAAAAAATAGAACATCTGAATTAGTAAATTTAGCATTTTCAGCAAGGTACTTTGGACTAAGTACGATTTTAATTACTCAATAACTTACATCCATTGCTAAACCTTACCAAAAAACATAAGTAGGTTAGTTTCATTTTACAACCCAAATAAAAATAATATGAACACCATATTTGATGACTATTTAGGTGACATCTCCAAGGATAAAAAACGTGATATTCTTGGCAAGCTAAAAAATGTCAAGTTTTCCAAATTAGATATATCTCTAAGACATCTTTATCATTACTCTGTAAGTTAACTTGTCATGTCTGAGTTGATGTCATCAATAATTTTCAAGTTGGTTAGTAATTTAGTTTCATCTGATTCTGAAAACTCTCCAGTTCTCAAAATGGTGATGATTTGATTACAAACTTTTTGAAGCAACACATTTATAAACTTATGCTGTTCAACTGTTTTTGTAATATTACTTTTACTAGTCCAAGCTGTAATAAATGCTCCAATTCCAGTAATTACCAAAGTGAATGGATTAACCACACTTGTTCCTGCTCCAACAGCTGTTAAAACAAGTTCTATAGATTGTAATGAAATCTTTGTACAATTGAGTTTTTTGTATTTTTTATGATTTACCTGATATTTATTATAGTAATTTTCATAAATTCTCATCCGTTGATTACAAGTGTCTTGATCAATTCCATCTGGTATATGATTAAAACTTTTATGTAGAGGATTATTGTTCATTTATTTAATAGATCACTTTTTTGATAATTTTCTTTTCAAAGTTTACAATATCACCACTAATGACAAATATTTTACACAACACATTTGCAGTTGTTGCTTTCTTTTTAATTTCAAGTAAGACACAATTTTGAGTATTGACTAATTTTTTACCCGATCCAATAACTTGTTTATCTTCAATCGTTCTAAGATCAATCACAACAGCAAATTTATCTTTAAAGAACTTTCTAATGTCCATATTGTTGATATAAAAGTTTCTCTTAAAGAATCGCTTTGCTTCTGGATACAAGTCTTCTTTTTTAATACCTTGACTATAAATACAGTTTGGAACTCCTTCAATGGTTACTTTAACAGAATTGATATTTGGATACAAGTATTCTTCACTATCTGTCATAGTTTTATTTCTAAATAGCATAACAATTGCAGACATGCTTTCTCTAGGAAGATTTATTGTTTCATTCACCAATGTACTGGCTTTATTCCATTCCACCGTTTTCATTAATATGACATGTTCAAAGTTTAATGATCTTCCAGTATCATAACCATTTAGTGACTCTTGAGCCAAAGATTGATTCTCAATTGTTTCATACTCTAATTCGATGTTTTCCAATTTATATCTTTCTACACTTTCGCCAGATTGTGCTACCATGATACTTGAAGCTCTTGGAAGTGTTAATTTAAATTGGAAATTATGTTCCATCGAATAAGGAGAATACAATTCATGATCACCTATAATTTTATCAAATTTTATTTTTTGTTTTGTTCCATGAACACTTTGTATCAAAGCATCTGATACCTTTTGAGTCGTACCGGTTTTTGCTCCGTCATCTGAGCCTGAAATCAACTTTGGTGTATTTTCATTAGCTATTCCATATTCGACAAGTTCATCTCTTACATGTTCAGGAAGCCACAAATCCTTGTACACTTCAATTTCACTTTGACCATTGTTATCATAAACCTTTTCACCTACAACACTTATAGTAAGTCTTTCCACAAGTAGTTTCCCAAGATTATTCAAGAACCAAGATTTGTCATTTTTGTTTTTAAAGTCAAACTTTAGACTTAAACTATCAGGAACCAAGCAAGTATCTGGTTTTAATTTTGGAATATTAACGTTTATTTCTTCTTCAGGATTTGCATTGTTTGGATTAAATGCAATTATATGTTTTGTTGTAATGCCTTTGATATCAGACATTTTGAGTTTCTTATATCCAGGAATTAATGTCTTCATTTATTTCATATAGAAATTTATTTTTTTATTGTGGTGAAACAGTTAAGAATTGACTGACTGTGAATAAGAGAATGGAGGGGATAAAAAATAGAATCATGTTCATGTAACCACCTTGTTTAATTAAGAGATAAAATATGATACCACTCAAAACATTAAACCAGAAATGACCAATTGAAAAATCTATAAAGTCAAGAAGAGGTATAGAAACAATCCTTGACAAGAGATTAGCAATAGTAACATTTTTAAACTCAATTCCAGAAAAGATGCCATAAACTCTGGTGTATAATATGATAAGTAGCACCAAACATCATAAATAGGTTTTCCTATTCGATATATGACATCACCCACTTTTTTAGCTACTTTGTTTGTTGTAAAGTCATAAGTTTTAATTCCTTAATTCCATTTGTATTTGATCAGCCAAATTATTTACATAAGTTTTACTAAATTTGTGTTTTCTGATGATACGTTTGTATCTAGTAAAAGTGTCGTGTGTTTTAAGCCAAGTACATATTCGTTTTCTAGAAACATCTAAGTCTTGTTCAAGTGCTTTTTGATAAAGTTTTTCTGCAGACATATACCTTGTTTTTGGGTCATAGTACAAGTTTCTAAGTTGTTGTTCTTTAGAAAAATGATTCATTATTTTATTTTATGTAAAGCTCTAATAATACAGATCCAATATTATTATTTTCTCCAGGTCCTTTTGTAATGTCAAAAGTAAACTTGTTCCAATACCATTGTATACAGATACCTCACTTTCAATGTCTCTGCAATGAGAAACACACCCACTAAGTGTTTGAGTTGTTGTAATGGCTAGAGTTACAACTAGGGATCCAAGGACAGTGCAAAGTTTCCAAAGGCAGACGCTGCTGAACATGCATAATAAAAAGCTTTGCAAGGTTTGTTTCATAGCTGCCAAGTAGCTCATTGCAATCGAGCGAACAGCCTTCAAAACAGGGTTGGTATGCTTTTGCGCATGTCTGGAGCCAAACGTGACTTGAAAAGTAGCCAAATTCAGTTATAAGAGGCCAAACTCTGGTAATTTAAAAAGAGGCCAGAAAAAAGCCAAATTTGATGCTAGTACCCAGGCATTTTTAACTCCGACTTAGTGACGTACTGTTGTAGGTAGACCCAGTGGACCTCATGGGTGGACCTTGACGTATCACTAGCTCGTTCTCAGGCTCCCTATGCCACCACAGTGTCCACTCATCTTAAGCATGCATGCATGAACACCATGTGAAACAAGATTTCAAAGGGTATTGTCTATTTTAAATATTCAAATAATCCTAAGAGCAAAAGAGGCCAAAAACTAGCCAAATGGCCAATTTTTTTTTTTCTGAGGCCAAACAAGATAAAAAGAAGCCAAAATCGAGTTATTTGGCCTCAAAAAGGCCAATATACCAGCCCTGCTTCATAAGCAAATGCAAGTAGATGTGATTGGCTCGCTAAATATGGAAATTACTACACGAGCGTACTTAACACGTGCGCTATGTTTGTACGTAAAGATTTGTAATAACAACAGTTCCGTGACAATGAATTTTAGAATGAAACGGCCAATGTAATAAAAGTGACGGAGTCTATAATACTGTTCAAACGAATGTCGGTTGAAACATTCAGCTCAGTATCCTACCTTTGTGGTACTCAAAAGTTAGGTCAATACACAGTACAAAAGCCAAAGCGCCGTTTACTGCGAATCATATGCTGTAAATTATGTCCCTATCAACAGACCATAAATACGCTGCTACACTTCGCTCCTGTCAGCATCAACGAGACTAGCAAGGTTGATGGGTCAAGACAGTCATGTAAATCATCATTCTGAGTTAATGACGTAGCTGGCAGTTAATATGATAGCAGTTTGCTTACGATATTTCGCCTGACTCATGAACTGTTCACTTTGCTAACTCATATTCGTATACACTATAATATATAGCGACATTTCAGTGATTTCATAGTACACATTACGCATAGTACGCATTCAAACACACCAGCAAAGCGTGTGCCCATTGACAGTAATAAGCATAGCGAATTTTCCTCGGCGGCTTTCCCCTTTTTTGACGATTAGCTACGCCTTCTTCCAATTCCTTATGAAGGCTGCACCATCGAATCTGAGTTTACCTTTACCGCTACCTTGTGAATGTTTCTAGTAATAAACGTCGCTTCGTGGTTTATGCAATGTATGTGGTTTATTTAGAATGCATTCCCTGTATTTTTGAAGACGTTCTGCGAAGTGATGAACTTACCGCATGCATAAAGTACAGTTGTAAATGTAATTCATGTAAAAATAATATGTATGATATAAACATCGTGTATTATATGCTGGTTCTAACTAAAGGTGTACTTCCAAATGACTTTCCAGTTGAAATAACAGCTTATTGAAG
>JAOBYK010347355.1:0-17319 GCA_025434845.1 Phenganax subtilis | reverse complement strand
TCCATTGATAGCAGTGTCGTTGTACACTGAAGGAGTTCCACCTGTTAAAATATTGTTCATAATAATAATAATAATAATAATAACTTCTTCATTGCTAACAAGAATGATAGAGATAGACATTTGGTAGGAATATAATACAAACTACCGTTAGGAGAAACTTTAGTTGTAGAGAAGAATGGAAGGTATTCTCCGGTCATTTTTGATTGAAAGATGTTAACTATTTTAATAGGAGAAGATCTACGTAAAGCCAGCCAGTTGATTTTGCTGTTTACACTGGTAAACTGTGCGGAAAAGCATTGATTATGCAGTCATAGTTTATAGAATAATGAAAGTTGATGAGTGAACGCACTATAAAAGTTACAATGCAGTTATGTACATGAACCCGTAGTTGTTTTACACGCATGACACACTGCGTGATAATTTACAAATCTTAGGGAACTACACAGTGTTTGCACCACTCTGGCACTCCTCGCTTTGTAATCTTGCGAAGTTGCGTTTGTTGTGCTTTTACCCAGCATTTGCACACCTTGTTTGCTAATTTACACCTTTTGCTTTGTAGTACGTTCACATATAGATACCACATTTATTGGTGCTCTTCACTTGTTTGTCATCTCCGCTGTCATCATCACTGGTTTCTTGCATGTCCACTGCATCGTTAGTGCTGCTGATAGGCTGTTGTGGAGACATGTAAGAGCCATTCCAGCCTGGCATTACCTGATTGGCAGTGTTACTGGCAAAGACTTTGCGATTTGTTACGTAAATATCGCCATTTTTTGCTAGATTGGTATTAATATTGCTGCTGGCACCTTCACCTGCTTTTTCATCGTTTCTGGTGCTTGTCAGGTTTTCATGCCTTCTATCGTCATCTTTACTTGGTGATTTACTTGGGTCGACTTGCGCGTTGCTCAATGCATGTCTAGTCTTTTGAGTGTGATTTGTTTGATCTGCAAAAATCATTAATATGACTTGATGAATTAACGCAAAAATTTCAAGGTAGAGCTGAATATAGTATTGGGCTAAAGGGGGTAAAGTTCATTTAATTGAACATAATGCTCAATAGATCAATGGATGCTCAATAGATGCTCAATTTCAAGACTTGAAGTATCCAAGTTTGTTGATATAAGAGACTACGCATCTCAGAGAATAAATTTGGCATCTCATATTTATCTACGTGTACTTACACGAAGAACGGACATATCGCCTGATTAAATACTCCTACTGAATTTTTTCTTTAATTAACAATATGAATGAGTTTCACAAGTATACCTTCATGACCAGTGCAGATATTTTTATTCACTTCACGAGGTACCATGTCGTGCATAGTATTTGCCATTTCATAATCTGCCAAACGTTCATGTTGACCACTATTCTCTATATATTCATATTCATTATCGTCACTTTGCGAATGCTCATCTCTTTCTTTACTTGCTTCTCCTATTTCCTCTCTGAAACATTAGTTTTATATTAAACGCTAAAAGGAGCACCTTTATTTTTTGTTGCCAAACCATGCACCTCTTCTTTGAAAGTATTCAAAACCTCGCTAAACACTTCATAGTGTACCATGCACCAAAATCACTTTAGTTTTTCAAGTACACTGTACTGTAAGGATGCGTATTTTTTACTGGTATTTTCGAGTTTTCAGCTTTTTCTGAGAAATCTTTGTAATCCTAATTGTTCATTCTCATTTACGGTTATCTAATGTAAGTGTACTTGTAAAGTTGCACAGGTGAAAAATGGATCGTATAAAAATGTTTGCATCAAGTATCAGAAAATGAATAACGTTCCAATGACTTATAAATCTATCAGCTAAGAATATCGTCTCGACGCCCACAAACTCATACCTCGGTCTGAATCTTGGCAAATTGCTTGCATGCTTGTTTGATTCTGAAAATGTTTATATTTCCAATGTAGAACAACTGGTAAGATTAAAAGCACACGGGCGCATTTATGCGATAATGAAATGTCTTCTGTGCCTATGGTCTTCTCTTTCGCAAAGCCTGTGTGAGCTCGCTGGGCATGCACCCATGAACTGATTCCTCTCTTCCTGTCGCTCGCGCAGTTGCCGAACTGCAGACTTCATTTAAGTAGAATTTTAAGCTTCTGGGGACGAGAGAGGAGCGGCAGGAAGTATGTCCAGTAGTTTATTGTTTTACCAATAAATTCAACATTGCTAATTGCTTTTTGTTCCCTTATTGTTTCGTAGCTAAGTTATTTTGTAGAAGGCAAACAATTAAAGGGACTGAGAAACAGTGGTAAAAACAATATCCTGATGGAGATTAAAACACATCTAACTGGAACGCATTATTGTCTTGTAATATACCTGTTGGTTTTTGTGGTGCTTTGTGCAGCATATCACTTTCCTCCACCTTGTAATTTTCTCGCCAATTACAATCCGAGGCGTCCCATTGATCAATCACTAAAGCATAAACCACAGTAAATAACTCAAGATTTTCAAATATTTTGTCAGGGACATCAAGTGGTCAAAATATAGCTCGTTTTCAATCATGTGATTTCGAGGTTTTAGATGATGAACAAAAATGTCAAAAATGGCCGTTAAATACTTTTCAGTCGACTTCAACGACAGTTTAAGACATAAACTATTGATCTCTTTTTCATATATTGTTGTACAATTCCCTCAAAAAGGTGAGAATAGTCCAATAACCTTTTAGGTTTTACTCTTAGAAGAACTCCTTTTGACGAGTAGAATCTTCTGGTGTCATACACAACAAAAAAACCTCGCCCAACAAGTAACCATTACTTCAGAACGGTATGAACGGTTGATTCAAACCATCACCACTTCTTTTTACTTTCTTCCTCAAGTGAGCAAAGTACTCATATGAGTCAAGTTATGGTCCAAGATATGCGTAAAAATTTAATTGATCAAACAACAACCCATGGTAATATTATTTCCAGCAATGTATTGCATGTTACTTGATGGCACATGTACAAGTTTAGCTTACATGAGGTCTGTACGGGTGTCGTGAGACTTGGAATAGGTTCCCCAGTGTCTCTTTCTTGTTCTTCAAGGCTTTTTTCTAACTCTTTTATGGAAGGGAACTTCTTTTTTCTTGCCTAAAAATTGGATTCGGAAATGGAAGTACAATCATTTATTACATGCTAGAACGTATTTCGCTTATCCTCACAAATATCCTCATTAGTGAAGATATCGATCAGGTGATCATTTCCCACCAATTCAAAATGGTGCAGTTTTTAGCTCGGAATCGAGATGAGAATTAGATTATCATACATAGGCTAAACCCTATAATCTAAAATTGTCGGTCAGGTGGCCTTAACAAGTTACATACTTTTAATCGAATCTTTGATTTCGTCGTTATCCTGTAGTGCTTAACATCAACTAATCGTTGAGTTTCGTCAATTGAACTGTAAAGTTTGAAATAAACATGCGATAAAATGATTTTTAATCACAATGACACCGCAGCCAACTAGCTATCTAACTATGACTTGTACGTTCTTTTCGCGTTGGGAGTCAGAGCTACACGACAACATCAGCAACAGCAACAAAGACAACAGCATCAACAAAAAAGCATGATTTTTAAGAAATACTGCATGTCGTAGTTTGTATTGGAAAACACCAGTCCGATATTTTAGTGATATTGAGTTTTCTAGTGGGGGTCAAGCTCCAAAGCCCCCCCCCCCCTTCCCCCCTACTCTACGCTTTTGTCATTAATCATTTTATATTATCTTACTTTTACCTCGTAACAAGCAAAACGCTACTACAGCGGTACAAAAACTGTCTAAGTCGTCTAAGTCTGCTTGCAACGTGACATGACCGAAACTCAATTAAAGTTTTACTGAGTTATCTACTTAGAACTTCCTCTCGAAACGTCGTGTTGTTTCTCTTTTCAGGTTCCCACACGTCATGCATTCATTGGTCAGGTTTTTTGTTTTCAGTTGTGGTTTTATCCAACGTTACATAGCACTAAATGAGCAACTGTGCATAGCCATGGCATAGGTGCCTAACAACTATCATAAATAGTCAGAAGTGCATGACTTCATCTACACATACCGCAACACAGACAACGTAAACGCTTTTGTCATACTCTGACTATCACGCAGAAGAAACGCGCCTGGTTTTTTGAGTTTGGTTAAGATCTTCGTTGCATTTTCTGCTGTGATACTTTCATGATACCACGGTGGAACGTCAGCCATGATAGCAAGTCCATTTAGAAAGTTGCGTTGTGTTTATGCCAGCGAAGACTTTTATTGGTATATCGCTAGACAATAGATGGAAATTTTGCTATGCGGAACACAAGTGCGCCTACTGTGACCATTCTCTAACCAACAATTCTAAAGTCAGATTCCTGGCATTTTTCAATTTTCATGCAGATTTCTTCGCAATAGAGAGCTTGCCAAATTTAGAGACGTTTTGGTGCGCAATATAGCTATATAGAACGTTCTATCATGATCAAGGAAAACCTCCACTGGCTCCACAGTCCAGCATCTATTATCACGTGCTTCATTTTAGAATCAATATAAACCAGCTTTATCTGCGATTACTTCTTTTTTATCAGTATTCGTTTGAGGTATACACCATGTATTTTTTATTTTTATTTGTATACCTCAAACGAATACTGATATTGTTGTTTCACCATGCAAAACTACAAGAATCTTACTTCTTTTTTGTTTCCTACAGGCATTCTTTCAATTCAATTTCACTTTCAAGTGTCATTTAATTGTTGCTATCGAAATATAGATTATAATACTGTACCTAAAACAGGGTGAGTGCAAGCTTGATACACAGACTACAGTGGCTAAGCCTAATTTACAGTATCTAATCAAGGTGACTGCAGTGCCCGAATTAGGTTCGCTAGCCGTTAGAAATAGAGTCAGATACAGTTAGATACTAATTTCCTGGCAACTGTGCGCATGCTACAGACAATGGCCCGACCAATAGATTTCTTGTCATGTTTTCAAGTCACGAATCATATTCAGAACTGCAGGTTTGATGCAACTCATACACGTATGCTAAAAGACACACGCTTGCTAAAGAATTAAGTACTTGTAATACTTGCTAAATAGTGCTATTAAAAGTCATAACACTTCACGCATCTTGAGAAAACTTTAACGCCGTTCTGGACTCTAGTCAATATTCTTGCTGGGCTTTACCCTTGCGAAGTACCCGTGACTCATGCAAAATATAAACGTTAACAATCAAAACATCACTGATTTTTGTGAAGATTGCATAATATCCACTGTGGCTATGACTAATATGATAGCTACAGTAAATTTAATGGTGGCGTGGAGGATAATTATTGAGCGCAAAAATGCGAGTCATTTTTTCTGTTTCAGCATATCAATAACCAGAGGTTATTTTCTGGGAAATGCATAATGAGTTTTCAAGAAGGGTATTTCCCGGATATGGCCTTCCGCGGAATTTCCCTACACATCATTTTGCAAATTGCACTGATTATGAAATTGAAAATTCAAAGGTTGGGTTTTGTTTGATAGCTGCATTCTCTCTTGGTTAACCAAGATCGTGCTTACATCGCGTGATAGAATAAACGAAGGTAAAAGAATATTAAGTCAACATATGCGTTTGGTAGTATCCTAGTCTTTCATGCCATGAACTTATTTAATATTACTGCGCAGCATTGTCTTTGCGACCGAAGACATATGATTCAATATATCTGAAATAATATACTTGAATTGACATACAGTATAATCGTATGTACGTAACATTTAGTTTTGTAGTCTGTACTACACTTGACAGTTTTCAAGCTTTACTGTCTAATGCCGGTAGAAGATAAACGACGACGCTCTATTTGTATGTCTCATAAATGTATTCAATTGAAATCTTTCATGGCAAAACATAACTTTGCCAATATTTGGCCAGCCAAACCGTCTAGTAATCTAAAAGTTATAGTTGTGTCGTGAGACTTGTGACTTCGCACTTTCGAAAACAGGTAAGACTTGATATCGCCGGTGCCGTCACTTCACCAAATGCACTGAAACACTGGGCTATAAATTACCTGGAGAGAGTGCAAGCGGATTTTTGATGACGTAGTTTTTGCTAAATAAGGCAAATAAGAGCCAACAAACACGGTCAGTTTGTTACTACCATGAGAAAAAAGACCTCTGGTGTCACCATCAAAAATCCACCTCCTGTCTTCAGTGATTTTAGATAGTATCTCTGGTACCCCCTCTCCAGGTAATTTATAGCTCAGTGACCTAAACATACTTGCTAATATTTTATTCTGTAGCAACCCGATTTATCACCAGTGTTATCTGTGACTACATGCTCATGAAATAAGCATCAGTGCATGAGACTATTTCTCCTAGAAAGACTGGCGAAATATGAAACATAATTGACGCAATATATTTACTCACTGCTGAACCGCTTGTGTATCACATGATGTACACTTAGACAACTTATACAACTAATAAACGCTTCATTTGATACGAATATTTTCATAGAATAACTGGTTTTTTGATGGAGTTTAACGCACAGTTTTCAAAGTTTCAGGAATTATAATATGGACGTATCGGAAAGTGCGATTCCTCTTTGTATTCCGAACAACTACGAATGGAATCATTCAGAATGCAGATTAGTGCCACGGCAAGGGGTGCAACGATCAAAGTTGGAGCCGTGCAAGGAGGGCTTAAACATACTCCGATCCATAAAAGGCCCTATTTGCTTGGTGTGCGTCGTAGGTCCAGCAAGAACTGGGAAATCCTATCTTCTTACTCAACTGCAAGGCAGCACTTTTCGACTTGGTCATACCATGAAAGCAGAAACAATGGGTATGTACACGTACGCTGATCTATTACCACGTACGAACGGACGGTCGGGCAGGCAAATGAGGACAGACATTAGTATGCACAAACAAATAAACAAACAAACTAATAAACAAACATGCAAGCAAGTAAAAAATGAGCTGACGAACAAGTAAACAAAGACATAAACAAACAAGTGAACAAACAGATTGAAAAACAAGTAAACAAATTGATAAACAAACATAAACGAGATAATAAACAAAGAAGCAAACAAACAAGTAAGCATACAAGTACTGGAACAAGTACCCAGACAAATTGGAAAACAAGAAAACCAACGAGTAAATTAACTAACAAACAAGCATGATATGATATGATACTTATTAGTTATCCCTGGGAGGGCTTTTCGTAACAATTTACATTTCAGCGCAACCATTTGGTATTTGCTGCGTCTATTGGAGATTGAACCCAAGCTATTTACCTTTATAGCTATTGTGGTGCATATCCTAGCCCACCCTGTCATATTTCCCTGTGGCAGGAACCGGAGTGCCCAGAGAAAACCTACGACTTTCGGTATAGAGTAGTTGACGAACGTTCTCCACATGAGAAAGTCAAGTCCGCGATTAGAATCGAAACCACAACCTCATTAGTGAAAGGCACTGGTGAAAGGCGCTTCCTCTAGAGACTGCGCCACCGAAGCTCCAAAATACACACGAAAGCAATAGGCAGCAAACAAAATGAAAGAAGTGAAAGCAACCGAACAAGTTTAAACTTACGAACAAGTTGTTATACTCCAGCCAATTTTTCTCAACTACTCCTGTTCTGGTTCAATCCAAGCAGATGAATCTTCTACCATATTTTCAAACCGTATTACATAGTTTCAACTTGCAAGTATAAATTTAATCTATTCAATCAAGCGGATTTCGACTAATGTGGTATCAGGTATGGGAAATCTGCAAAAGCACGCTTACAGTCTTTCCGAAATATGCCAGACAATGCCGAACTAATATTTGTGTGTAATGTTATTCAGGAATCTGGATAGGTCGTGCACCGATCCAGTATCCTTTGCGATCTGGTGAAAACATTACAGTTGTTTTTCTGGATTCGGAGGGAATAGGATCTACAGACAGCGCAGATGCAACTGATTCCACGGATAATCAGATTTTCACTCTGAGTGTACTCATAAGTTCGCTGTTGATTTATAACAGCATGAATGTCCCGAAAAATAGTGACCTTGAAAAGTTGCAGTAAGTAAATCGAAAATTATTAAGATAAGTTATTGTTTTGCTTCCATTTCAGTTTGTAAAGGTAATAGCATGGTTTCGAGTGCAATTTGCAAAAAACATGCACAGTGAGTTTTTTTCAAAATGCACTAGAAACCATACTATTATTACTTATTAATAATAAACATGAAAACTATGAAAATATTTAACGTGAAGGATAAACTCTTTGGTAACCGTACAATGCTTTGCTGAAAGGACATACACGAAAAATAATTTTCTGAACTGATTTTTTTTCATTTACAAAAATGTTTTTTGGACAAATTTAAGAAAACTTTAAAAATTGCACTGAATTTCTCTCTTTCACTGAATTTCTTTTTTTTTTGCAACTGTATTTCTTAAAAATTGCACTGTTCTTAACCAATCAGAATCGAGAAATTTTTTCATGTATGTTATTATTAAGGATTCAACAGTTATTTCTAGACTCAAAGGAAGTTGTAAATTTTATCTATAGCACACCACTGTCAGTCTTACATAAGTACGAGGTATCATCACATTCTCTTGGATAAACAGGGAGATTGCCATTGTTTATAGCGTTTTTCCCTAATAAGTTAATTTTAGTTGATTTTCTGGTCTTTTCAAAACAACAATATGCATTGCAGCTATTTACAAGAAGACTATATAATTATGCAAGCTAGTGTCTTATTGCATCATGTGATGACTCTGATCTCCTATATTTTTATTTTGTCACAGTTACGTTTCGAAGTTGTCGGACAGTATCCGTATGAAGAAACAAGGCAAAAATACTAAAGAAGATGTTGAGCAATTTAAGAAGTGTTCACCGGAGTTTTTCTGGTTAATCCGTGATGTTACTTTGAAAATAACTGACAAGAACGATGAGCCTTGTGATATTAATACATATCTGGGACAGAAGGTATGAGACATTTACGCTTAGCACAAGAGTTTTCCAATAGACATACGAAAAGTGATGGCAGCGCGCATGTCGACTTTATCGTGATCCTTTACTCTGAGCTGCTTCATTGCACGAACTGGGAATATTACAGTGTATAGCTCTTTGAGGATATTTCCATTTAAGACCGTCCAAACACATTTGTACTTTGATTTTATTGATGAACATAATACAAGTACAATCGTGTGATTGTAGAGGATATACGGCAGTAATGTAACTCCAAATATTACAGTGTGATTCTGTTAGGTATATGTAGCTATAAATTATAGCCTTTCTATACTTTGTTCAGAAACCATATGCATGCAATTTTGTATCCGACGAAACAATGCATTTAGGTTTATGAAGTATAATTCTCGTCATTATTCATTTAAGAAAATGGCGGTATTAGCTAATTAAATGCCCTTAGCTAGATCTTCGTATTCGATGATTATGACGTCCTCGTGTGGAATATGAGGACTTATTCCGCGCTGGTACATCTTAATTGCACATGATGTCACCACGCGGAATTTTCCATGCGGAAAATAAATCTAGCAACGCGATTAGTTCGCTTCGCGGCGAGGTATATTGCTAGCCAATCATTTTGGTAGATTTACGGGCGTAAAATGATAAATCATCAAGATTTCAGTTTGTGTTATCCAGTAGGAAACACAAACCTTAACAGCGAGTCTCAAAACAACGAATCCTATTTTATGCATGAATTTCAAATTTGTTTGATGGATTTCAAACAGTGCGAAGTCTCACAGTGGAACGTATTAAAAAATATCAAAGTTTCTTTGACGGAAACTTTATAAAACTGGGTTTTAATTGCTTAACTGCTTAACTGTAATTGCTTAGCTTTCTTTGCTTTACTTTTTTCTCACGGAAGACGCAGCTTATCTGGATTTGATATACGTACATCAAACTAATTTGAAATGTATGCATATCTATGATCCGTTTTCTTGTGGACACACCGTATAGTGGCAATGCTTTACATTACGCCCTATCTCATTCAACAATTGTTTATAGTTGTGCGCAGCATAAAGATGTACGTCTCAACCGCGTAAATGCTGCAGCTGTCGAATTTAAACTGCATGTTGTGCCAAACATCGTTTTTTCGATGAAATCAAAGCTCATACAATACACTAGACGAACACGTGACAAGTTTTTTGCACTTGCTCGCGTATACGACCCGGCAACACGTTTTCCTTGACGACGGTATACATACGCAAGTTACCTTGATGAAATTCTGCCATTACTTGCTTTTAATAATACTTCTTGTCAAGCAAAAACTTGTCAATTTTGTCTTTCACAGGAGAAAATTGGTAAACCAAAAATTATATGTCTGTGCGGGGTTTCAGCCCATAGTGCAGAAGTTTCCAATGTCGCTAAGTTCAGTCAGACCACATCTTTTCTAAGTATATATGATGTATCTTATAAATTTCCATTACACGCCGATGTAGGTATTGAAGGAAGAAGGAAAACTAACGGAAACTGCGAAAAGAAAAAATGAGATCAGAAGGAATATCAAATCATTTTTCAAGTCTGTTGATGCATTCACTTTACCCGTGCCGTCTGACAAGGAGGACGTACTGACTCAGATGGATAAACCTGAATTTAAACAATACCTTAATGAAGAATTTTTGAATAAAATGGAAACATTGAAACATTTGATTGAAACAAAGTATCATCCAAAGAGAGGCCTAAATGATGCAATTATTACTGGAAGTCGTAAGTTGAGCTCAACATAAAACTTGCATAACTAATAAGTCAATCAACATTCTATAACATTAATCATCGTTGGCACAAACGTTTTTTTCTTGAAGATTGCAAGATTTCTTGAACTGAGTATGTTTTATACATGATAAGGAGATATAAGCTTTACGTTAGAAATAGCTAACTGTAAAGTCATTTTTTTTGATCAGAATTTTTTCGCTCCTCTTCTTTTTAGATTTTCCTCTTTATGTCAAACAGTTTTATTTAAAAATTCTGGGGTAACACAACTACTTTACTTGCACCTTACTGTCTTTAGATCGGAAAATTTTTCTTCGAGTGACGTTTCTCGTAGCTTAAATTCTTAAATAAAAATGGTTGATCCAATTTTATCCAGACTCATGGTGCTTAACGCAGTGCAAGAATTACTCCGTCTCAGTGTTGTTGTTTTTTTATATGTTTTATTGCGAAATAATCTCCTAAGGCGCACATGAAAACATTGGCCGTAAATAAGATTGCATGACTTTTTTGTGATGTTTTTCGGTTTTTTGTGAGAAAAAATACTATAAGGCTAGTGTCTTTGAGCTAATGCTTCTGATAGACGTACGATCGGCATGAAGCATGCTCGTATTTATTCTGACGTCGTTTGTTTTCAGAGTTGGCAGACATGGTTGAGAGTTATACGATTGCCTTAAATACAAAAGGTTTTGTACCTGACTGGATATCAACTTGGGACATTACAGTAAATATGGCATATCAAAGAGCTGGTACGTGCTTCGATGTTTTTGAATGAAGAAGAAGCCTATAATATTGACTTATTTTCACGAACTTACTCTGCGTCTAATCATAAACATATTTAGTTCTATGCTCCAGTGTCAGTGATATAGACTAGGAACTTCAGTGATTCAGGGAATGCAAGTACTAAGTTGAAACCTCTAAAAATGACGACTGATAGTTCATGCATAATGGGTAATGTGAGATTCAGTTTCGTTTGTGCACGATTGGATTTTCGGATTTGTATATACGTCTATACAGCCAGAAGATTGAAACTTACTCAGTTTAAAGTGAATTTTGCATTTGCTTCATTTTATGTGCGCGAGTTATTAGACTGTTGCCTAGCCCGTTGCATTCTCTTTCATTCTGTGGAGGCGCTAGGTTAGTACGCGAGTATCATGACCAGTGGCGGATTACCCAATAGGATGACTTGGCTGAAGCCTACAGGCCCGTGCTTTCGAGAGGCCCGTAATTTTTGGATATTGCGTAGTTTGAAACAAATCTTAAAACTCGGTTAAGTCACCTAAACTTTGTGAAAAAAATATACAATTATGTATTATAACAGGCGTAACTGCGCTAGTAGTTCGGCGAATTAAGGCCCGCGAATTTTGGTAAGCCTCCAGCATATCTATGGCCTCCAGGCCCGGGGCCTGGTAATTCGCCACTGAATTCATGACGTTCAAAACATACAGGGAAGACAATTTAAAGCCTTGTTTTGCTTTAGAAAGATTGTTTCAGTACCATAAAATATATTTTCAAGCAATAATTTATAAACGAACTTTATAAATTATTCAATGAATGTTGTATATTAATTAAATTTTATAGACTAGTGCAACACTGTCAACGTATAAAAGGTTTTCTTTGTATTGTTCATAATTACGTAAGTTTATTTTGTATATAGCTAAAACAGCATTCGAAATCTACGAATCAGTAATGTCAGAACTACCATCCTATTTTCCTTGCGATGAACAGAAGATAATGAGAGAACATGAAGACATTTTGAAATTCGCCATCAAACAATTCAGAGATGAAACATTAATGGATCCGGACGTTGCACAGTTTGAAACGCACCTGAAGGAATTCACTGTGAGATATGTTTAAGGCCAGCACACACCGAACGCGGTTTGGCTAAGCGGCGAGAATTGTCGATTTTCAATTACATTTAACTTTAATCTTGTTCTATGTTTTTCAAGTAATTCAGTAGCACTTTGACCGTTTAATAATCTGCATATCTTATAAAATTCCCTTCAACAATGGTTTTAAAAGCTGAGAATTAGCGTCGCGTTATGGAATCGCGTTCGGTCTGTTCGGACCTTTAGATATCATGTTTTGGCGTTACTGATATCTTAACCACCCTTTGATATTAACTTAGAGACTGCAAATCTTAATTCGCAGATGTTCTTTACTAATTGTCCTTCATCACTTCTCATGGGTTTAGTTATATTTTATACATTCAGCTTGGAATAGAATAATACCACTTTGTCGCTATTCCAAAAATCTCATTTTGAAACAGATATATTTTTGGTCCATATCTTTTCCAATTCTCAAGCAAATTCTACCTGCAAAGTGTTGGTTCACATCATGTCCTTGAAACTACTTCAATATTTCGTGAAATACTTTCCTTACTCAGACAAGCAGTCTATAGGAATGAAAATATTACCTCTGGGAGTAGTTAGTAAAGACACCGGGTTCATAAATTTTGAAAAAGCGAAGTGGTAATTTTCATATACTCAATTGTAAGTTTGCAGGTTGTGCATGAACGTGACTTGCTTTATTTTTCATTGCAGAAAAGATGTTCGTCATTTTCTGATAACGGTGCATGTAATGGTGGGCTTTTGGATTCTTTACTGAAAAAAAACTGGCAAATTTCAACATCGTTTTGCGATGGTATCTTGAAAGACCTTCATAAACTACACTTGGAGCCTGTACTTCAAAATATTGATCATGAAACATCTTATGAATACGTGATGTCTGTTATTGAAGAAGTCCAAACAAGATATTGGGATTGTGCACTCGGTCCAGCCGCTGGAGAAGTTTACCAGAAATACCTCGTGGTATGCACAAAATGCGATCATGTATATGAAATAAAATGGTTTTGGAAAAATGGGATTGACATCCTTATCTTTCGCAGCTGAATCAACTTTTCTTTGAACAATCATTCATGCTTTTCCCGCCTCTGTTCTGTTAGTGAAATAATTTATTTAATTATAGTTTGCTTTTGAAGCATTTAAGTTTGAGATGCTGTACCGCAGATCCCTTAGAAAAGATAAAGGAGTTTAGGTTTCACGATGCAAACGGCAGAGTCGTTTAATCTTGGCAGATTTTTTTCGCTCCTTATCGTTTTAGATTTTCCACTTCATGTGAACAGTTTTATTTCAACTTCTGTGCCTACAAAAAACTAGTTTATCTTTGCTTAATTGTCTTTATATCGGCATATTTTTTTTCGCCTGCCGTTTGAAGTTTGTCGTAAAGCTTTCCTTATAAAGGAATATTTCTTTTAGGATTTGGAAGAAAGAAAAAAACAAGCCATGAAGACCATTTCTACACTCGAAGATTATCACAACGAGATAGAAAACCAAAAAATTCAAAAAGCCCTGTTTGAGACTGCTTGTCAAGAATCTGAGGTATTAGAACGTGTTCCTTTCGTGACGCTCCCTTGGTTGTGTTGTCATCTTTATTTTTACCGTACACTACTCTAACAAAACATTTATTCGATAAACATTTTGTCGTTTTTAAAATATGATTCTTACCGACCGAATATTATATAGAATTACCTAGTTATTAGTTCTTAAGCCCGCTCTCCACTACGGCGAATTTGTTCGCGCGAAGAAGAAATCTGGCAACGTGATTGGCTCTTTTTCGACTTTTTCGCGGCAAATTATTTTTCTAGCGAATCACGTTGCTGCATTTATTTTTCGCTCGAAAAAATTCCGGTAGTGGAGAACGGGCTTTAAGCAATGATTATTGGTAACTTTTCCGACAGGCAGAAAATGAGAGACTATTGAGACAACAAGAGGCTCATGCAAGACAACATTTGGAGGAGGTAACTGCTCTTCAATTAAAATGAATACGCCAAATATTTTGTAGTACCCTACATTAGGAGCATATGGGAGTAGCAGCGTAAACCTGGTCATTATGTAGTGAGTGAAAAGTAGCTTTACATTTCAACTGTACAACGATATAGCATGGGATGAAAAGACTATAAACTCTAAACTGTGATCACTCAACAGCGCAGCCACACAATTTATGTTTGCTCTATTGAGACTGTTGTTTCATTACATAGGAATTTAAAAACAAACTCGAATATTGTTGACTCGACAGAAGTAAATATGATGACATAAGTTCATGCAGTGTTGCATTTCCAATGGATGCATGCGCAAATTGCATTATATCAGTGGCGTAGGAAGTGGGGAGCCATGGAGGCACAGGCTTCCAAATAATAAATGTGGGGGGGACTGAGCCCCCCAATAATTTACCAGAGATACATTTTTTTAATGCACATGATTAAGACTTTGATTGCCCGAGTCGCGTATAATAGGTCAACTAAAATAGTATAGCCCTGAACATGACCAAAATGAGCTATATGTAACGCAAAAGTGCTTGAAAACGTTCATTTCCGGCGACCTAGAGCTGTAAAGTTCTGAAAATATTTTCGCTCGGCGCCAAACTTCATACGCCCCTGCATATATTGCAACTTTTAACGCTCACATGCTAAGTAATCTTAATTATAGATTGAAGCAATGCAAGAAGCAAATGAAAAGAAAATGAGAAAAATAAAAGAAGAAAATGATCATGCAATTGAGCGACAACGTGCGGAATTAACCAACCAACACAATGTAAATGTTGAAATTCTTCGCAAGCAGCATCGTGAAATGGAAGCTCAACGTAATAACCAGTTACAACAACTGCGTCAAGGTCAAGCTGATTTGAATCAACAGCTTGCCGCTGCAAACCGACAACTACAACAACTAAAAAACAGACCACGTAAGTTACTTTTGCTACTCAGTTCATAGCGAACGGAATAGCACTAGCAACATAATGACAAAGATAGCCCACTGTAAATTTATTAATTAGCAATATTTCGGAATGAACACATGCCAATTTCATCGACTAAAATTGTCGACCACCAGTTCACCAAGTGTTCAACTAACTGAAATTGATTCAGCCCGCTAGGTTTTCAGTTGAGTTTAACATTCCAATGAATAAAATAAAAATTTAATAAAAAGCGAAACAAACCTGTTTTACGAATTTAAAAAAGGTATTTAGAAAAACTTTTGGGGAGCATGAAATCTTTCTTGGAGAAATTTTTATCGCATTTTTTGAACTCTACCATGGGAAGAGTTTCCGACCATTCTAAGGTTTCCACAAAATTTTTTTTAATGACTATATCGTTCTAATTTTAGCTCAAATTATTCATAAGAGAAAAAGAGGATGCTCTGTGATGTGAGATGAACTCGTCGAGGACAACTATATTGGACCACTTTATCGCAAATATCACATCATAAAAGAAAAAAAGGTGGCACCTTATAATTATAATTACTGAAAGTCATTTGCTCAAAAACACGTAGCTACCTGCTAAAAAAAATATAGACATCGCTGTGAGGACATGAACTATAGGCAAGCGGAAAGGAAAATAGTCTTGTCAAGCTTGTCCTAGCAAATGCATGACAATAATGAAAAATAAGTATATGAGAGTCTGTTTGACATTAAGTGCTTGTCAATTCAACAACCTTCATAACCCTGCAGACATCTGTGAAGTGAAATTAGATAAAACTGCCTTTCTTCCGGAAGTATAATGATAATGGTATTAAAATGAGTTTACTGTAGCCCTGTATTTTTGTTTCTCTTTTGACTTCCGATTTCTATTTAAACTTGTTTTTTTTTCAATTTTCACATTAATAAGTTATTTCCTAACTTAAAGTGCCTATCAGCTACTTTGAAATACTTCTGGCAATTTTAATCTCAATATATTGATCTCTTGACTTCGTCAGTCCCAGAAATAAACAGCCGGTAGTATGCGTATGTTTAAATTTTTAATGTTAATAAATGCATGTTTCTACCCTGTTGTATATGATTACTAGTCCTACACTCGAGCACAAACATTTATATAACTAAGTTTAAAAGAGAACTTTATAAGAACTACTGCAAAGATTAGATTCAACAATTTGAGAAATATAACTCTGAACTTAGTAATGTTAAACACCGCCAAGCTGTTACAAGACTTAGAACTTTGTCTAATAGACTACGCGTTGAAACTTGTCGATATATTAATGTTCTATATAACGAAAGACTATCAACATTGCAATCTAAACGAGGTCGGTAATGAACAACCATAATGCAGTACACCAATACAAAATTTGTTGATCTAAGAGCGAATTTTCTCCGTAAAATTAATTAAATGAATCCATCGTTTCGGTTTTTTAGTAATAATTGACTTACTTCTTTATATCAGTGCAATGAATTAAGGCAAACCATAAATACTTTGGTAGCCAAATATTGCTTTGATATTTTATTAAACTTTGAAAAGCTTTAAATAATGGAACTGTATATTTGATGTTTGTATTCATCATGTACTAGTATTTGTACATGAATCAATTTTTTGTTGCTTTTGTATAGTGTCTCAGGGGTACTGTTATCGACGAAAGAGTCTTTGTTAGGCCTGTGCATGGAATGCATTCAAGACAATGTATAATGAGGCAGTTGTGCTGATTTTCTTTTGTATTACATGCATTCGACCATCCAAAATTCAACGTTTGAAACAGGTCTTAAGGTTTTTACTCACCAGTAACTGCAAACAATGGAGATCGTCGATCATCAGTGAAAAATATTATGAGAATTAGGCTTAGCCGCTTAGCACTTAAGCCCCGTACAGACGGGCAATTTTTCCTTGACAAGTTTTCCTTGACAAGTTTTATTTGCTCGTGTGTATTACAA
>JAOBYK010347133.1:0-17328 GCA_025434845.1 Phenganax subtilis | reverse complement strand
CAGAGGTTCTAGAATCAAAAATTTTCCGGGGGAGCATGCCCCCGGACCCCCCTAGCAGTCTCGCGCCTGACGGCGCTCGCTGCCGTTATCTTGGAAACTAGTCAAAAAACTCTCTAGATCCACCCCTGTATAGGCCCCACATTTTGGGCAAAGTTAATGGAGCGACAATGTGCAACTGAGGTCAAGTAAATTTGAAGATAGTTGACGATGAATCAGAAAGTTTACATTTAGAAGTCAATGGTAGAAAAGTACAGCTATGTATTCCTGAGACTTTCATAGTGTGGTTATAAAATTGTAGTGTTTCTTGTTCAAATTTCAAAATAGCAGATTCTTGGCACTTCTTGCTGTCATTATGTAGCTATACCCCATAAAAACAAACAGCACAGAACGACTTGCAAATAGATTGATGAGAAAAGCCTTGTAGTATGTTGGCAAACTAAAACTAGACCGACATGTGTCTTGCTGTTAACTTGTATAGCGTAATTTCTTACATGCCCAAGCATCTATAAATAGTAAAATAAAGTCTGCAATGACAAGTCAGAGTATTGCACGTAGCTTTATTGTACTTTTAGCGTGGAGGTGCGTACGCTTGTTGTTCGGAGAGTTGTTGTAACTGCAAGTTCCATAAACACTCCAACACTAGTATGCTTTACACTTACTTAACTGACAAACAAGTCCCAAAGATCAGCGTTGACCAAGATGTTACAATCTGACTGATGTTGAGGTTCTGTCTAAAAATCATTGATTTATAAGTTGCTTTTATTTGCTATGAAATAGACGTCATTACATAGAGTCAGCAAATTTTAAGCTAGGATGTGATTACTAAGCATTGCATCAAGGAAAAAAGTTACGGTAAGATCTAGCTGCGCTGTATAATACTAAGTAACCGGAAATGGGTACATGAAGGGTGCTTAATTAGTCACGTGATGCGCTTCATAGTGTCTACACTGCACAGCCACAACTGCAAGCGTGTAACAAGTGCAGATCGCGATGACGCCTTCGCAATCTATAACGGTGTAGTATAATGTGTATGAAGAGTGTGACATGGCCGGTGTAGTGTATTGCACTGAAGTGGGGGATAAGTATATGACAGATATAGACACACAGGCAGCTATATTGCATGAGTGATCTTCAATACCTGGGATTTAACAAAAAGTGTGACGGGTAAAATGCTGTAAAGATTCTAGAAACTTTGCACTATCCTTAGATCCCTAGTTATCAGTTCTGTGCTTTGCAAGAGACACACAAGTGTCAGATTTCCTATTACGCTAACCGAAAAGCATCTTGGTCAATGGCGATGGTGGGCCATGGAGAAATTTAATTACATTTTTGTTTCAATTCACTTTTTGATTTCATTTATATTTTAGTTTGGATTTGCGATTTGACATGTGATTTTTTTTGTATTTAAAACAAAAAATGTTTGGAAAATGTATGTTAGTACAACAAAAATATAAGAAAACACTATGGGGCTTCTGGGCCACCATAGAGATCTGAAACCATCGAATGTAGTAGTAGGAAAACAGGGGATATGACCCCACTCTGTCTGCGATTGGGGGTTTCAGTTAAATAACCGAACTTTAAAAATTGATTGATTCAAGTTTAAAATCTAAGTAAAATATAACCCTATTTCATTATGCTAAATGAACCTCATTCCATTCTGATAACGTCACGTTTGTCAGGCATGCCTGGACGTGTGCGTGTGATGTCTATCATACACGTATTATAAAAACAGTCAATTTATTTTGTTTTTTCATTTAATAAAACAGAGACATCAATTTATTTTGTTCTTTCATTTAATAAAACAGAACAAAAAACTTGTGTTACATAGAATAAAAAAGAAACAACAAAAGTCAATGCTAAGACTTTAATTTATTTTGTTTTTACATTAAATAAAAGAGAACTGAAAACTTGAGTTACATTAAATAAAAGAGCTTCCAATCTTGGTCCTCACTTAGAAGTTTAATTGAGGACCAAGAACGAGAACTTATAACATAGAATTATTTGATCCAGAAAAGGCAACAATTAGCTGCCACAATTTTTTGTCAAAAGATTTCAAATAGTTTAGTAATTACAAAGATTGTACAAAGCGATATTGGAGAAATGCCCATTCAAATTTCGCTTTTAGCTATAATGCTCCTAAAAGAATGATGAGAACACCACATGAGTATGATAGAAAAGAAATATTTATTAATATTATATATAAATATGAGATGAAAAGATGGCTTGAAATAAAAGGAATTAAAGACATTGACATATTTATGGAAAAAAATAACTTTTGGAATAAAACAATATGTGAGATATTTAAAGATCAAAAAATAGAAAAAACGTGCAGTATGATAACTTTTATTCAAAGTAGATTAATAAGTATTAAAAAATATAAAATTAAACATAGTATTTGCAATATTTTTGGTGAAAGCTTATTAGATTTTAGAACAAAAATTTATACAGCCTTTGATAAAGTATTAAAGGAATTTGAAAAGCAAAACGAGCATAAAATATTAAAACTTGATTATATTTTATACCTATTATTGAAAAAATATGAACTTTATTCACCAATAAGTATGTTTCCATCTTTGAAATTTCCATCAGACGTTTTTATAGACGGTATCTGAAATGACGCTTCCGTCATAACAAAAGAATGGAAGAGAAAAGCAGACATAAACTATCAAAACTTACGTAGAGCTACTAATAGGATAATCGGTAGAGTACAAGCAAATGAAATTGAATATGACTCTTCTATAATGAACTATATTATGAAAAAAAATTCAGATCAAAAACAGCAAGATGTAGAATACTACAAAGAACTAAAACGTAAGAAGAGATTTTTACAAGACTGGGAAAGAAACAATTAAAAACAACATAATAGAATTATTAGCTTTTAATACAAATAGTGGATCTAGAACAAGGGCTAAACTATTTTACAAGGAGATGACTGGTGAAATACCACAAGCTAAACTTTGTGATAGGGTTTTTGATGAGTCTGGTTTTATATTTGAGCACGAGAACTTGTACAACCTTTAAATAACAGTAAGCTAAAACAGTACACTTATATTATTTAAGCAGAAAATGTTCTGTTTATATAATAAATGGACCCAGTCAACTTGTGTGAAGAACTTTTAAAACTAGCAGATGCAAAAGAAATCAAACATACAGTAACTTATATTAAGAAAGCATCGGAAAAAACTCTTGAGAAGATATACAAAGACTGTAATGATAATGATTGCAACTGAATGAGACAAATGAAATGTTCACAGACATGATTATAGGGACGTTTTCAGACCTAATGCATCATGTTGAAATGATTGACAGCTCTACTGAACTAGATAAAGAACTTTCAGAAAACAAACCATTTAGACAAGACATAAAATTAATCTTATAATACATTAAACCTGGGATTCCTCTAGTTGGCGTTTTAACAGGTGGAATAATTGTAGGCAAACATGTAGTAAACAAAAAATAAACGCGAAACAGAAAAGTTGTGATACCTAAGTAGTTAGGAAATGGGGATTTCTACCCACGTTTCAAAAATCTCATTAAATATTCAAAATGACATCGACATCACTGAGCAAGGTCTGGGGGCTGAGAGCGCAGCAAGCGCAAGCGTTATAAAAAAATTTCTGCCCACTAAATTTCACCCTCACATAAAATCTGACCCATAAAATTTCACTCTCATAAAAAAATTTCTGCCCACTAAATTTCGCCCTCATTAAAAAATCTGGTGTGTAATCTGCCCATTAAATTTCGCCTCAAAAAAAAGTGCTTGAATCTGGTGTGTAATCTGACCCATAAAACTTGGTGCGATCTGATTATAACAGATTATGAATTTCTTATGTAAAATGAGCTGTACACGCTGGATTACGAAAACAAATTTTAAATAATTTTTGTAATCTTGTTATGGAAAAATTCAGACCCAAATAATGTTCAACCCTTAAACTTATACTTCATCATTGAGACCGTGACTAGGGTATTTATCTAAGGTCTTATAATGGCCTATGGCCCAAGTATGGATGCCGTCGGGGCAAGGAATCTGTTTGTCATCTTTGGAACTCAAAGCTAATTTTTCCATGCTTATGGAATAAACATAATGTTTTTTGCTTTGTATTTTATTTACAAGTTTTCTTAATTTGACATCATTAAATAGACAATTTTTATAGTCTTCGTGTAAGATTTCATTAGCCATTACAGATTTTTTAATACCTTTACAAACTTTTTCTTCTGAAAGGGAGCCATCCCATTCTCAGACTAACAAACTATAAGATTTAGGTCGAAGTCCCCAAAATTCCTTGATGATTTTTCCACCAACTTCATCCTTCATTTTTCCTAAAACCATTTTATTTTTTCCAATGGAAATGTCACTTGGATGATCTTTTGGAAAATTACTTATATCAAAATATTGATCAACATCTGGAGAAATATCCCTATAAAAATCTTCCGTTTCTACTTCTATCACGAGGCTATCCATATCAGACAATAAAAGTTGTCATGTTCTCCCCATATTTTTTCTTTAGATAATTATAGCAAAAATCAAAAAGCGATACCTTACTAATATCTAGCACAGAGACCCCGATATAAATAGGCTTGTTGAGGAAAATTTCTTCAAAGTGGGAGTGAATAATGGTTAAGTTTTTAGAAATAGGATGGATTTGCGTTACATTTTTTTTTTTAGTAATTTTCCCCAGCTTATTTGGATCCGTACATAATTGAACATTGACTCTTTTTCTAGGATTTTCGATGGATTTTCCAAAAATAGAGTTGTTTAAACGTTTCTAGTAATTTTTTATCGGCTGTGTTTATAGATTGTAATAATTTTGTATTTTTAAGAATATAAGGAGCTAGCCAGCAAGATTCCCTAAATTTGATACCTTGATTCATTATTATAATTTTTAAACCTTGGTCTCGATAAAATTTTATAGCGCGATAATGTGCACAGCAGTGGAATTTATTATTAAGCCCACCTATTAGTTTATTTTCTTTGGTGGGGGCTAAAGGAAGATGATTATGATAATCATGCAATTTTTTAGGGTACTCGAGGTCCATGTCCAAAAAACCACTGACCCCTTCTTGATCGCAAATTTTTTCGCAATGTTCCAGTTCTTTGTCAGTCATCCATTGGCAGTTTCCTTCGGGCATGGGCGAACACATGGCGGTGCCATATTCGTTGTTCATGTCGAGATAGATGATAAATTTGCTTGGCTTTTTAGGATCGTAAACAGGCTTGCCTCGCTCGTTTTTCATATACTTATTATTAGCTCAACTATATTTTTTACTAAATACGAAAACACCCCCTTGTATCACCTCTTCTAAAAATAAGTGGAGATTCTGATCCATAATAGGTTCTAAAATGATTCCAGTTTCTTTCAACATGGCGTCCCAACTCAAGCCAGGTGAAGAGTAATACCAGGCAGAATCTAAACCTTGAATTTTCATGCAAGTTTTACGATAAGATCTTAAAACGTCGGCCAAGTGATAAAGATCCATTTTTAAAGAAGTTTTTTGAAGATCAGTTATATTTCTACATGTAAATTTTCTCCAGATCATCTTTACATACTCGTAGTCCTCATCGGAAATATCCTGCTTATCTAATTTCGAATAAAATTCTTCCTTTGGAGGCAAGCTTGTTTCTTGTAATTTTTTTATATCGTCAACATAATCATAAGGATATACTCCTTTTCTCGTTAAAAGTTCCCATTTTTTAGGAATGGCTTTTTTAAGAGCCGCATGCTCCTCCGGAAGAAGGTTTTTAACCAAGGTGTCGAGACTGCTGCCTTGATGTCTATAAGAACCGATAAAACAAAGTTCTTTCATGATCTTTACCTGTTTGTTACCTCTTAGTTCGGTGCCTACGGCTACCTTTTTAGAAAACTGATATAATTTTTGGTGTTTTTTGTGATGCATTTTAATTCCAATTTATCATATCCTAACATTTTTATAAACAAATGTTGATCGTAAGCCGAAAAATTATGCAAAAATACCAGAATAAAATTCGCAACCCTTACCTTTAGATTACAGCTTTCGTGAGCCGCACCTCGATATTTTCTTGTATAAGGACAGTGATCTTGAACTTTTCCGCCCTTAGAAAAATCTTGCTTACAATAAATGCAAATGTTTTCTAATTTAAAAGCTGCTTCTTGTTTGGGACTCCATAATATTGTTTTAGGTGTTTTAAATTCTTTGTAGATGTCTTTATATATTTTTTCTAAAGTTTTTATAAATTCTTCCACCACGTTATCGGAATCCATGACCGTTTTTATGATTGTAATAGGTTTTAATTTCAATTCTTCAGAAAATTCTACATAAATCCCAGCCGTGCTAGGAAGATGCTCCTGATATCTTGTGGAGTATTTTCCATCTTTTTTTGCAAATCTTTTTGGTAAAACATTCAAAATTGGCGACGATCTGAATAGGAATTTTGTTCATCTTTTCGTACCCAAAAAATTTAATAAGATAATCTTTATTGGGCATTCTAATTTGACTCGGCTCGTGTTTTTGACAATATTTAACATCTTCGTAAACCTTTTTCTTGGAGAAATGATTAAGGCAATAAGGACAAATATTTTTTTCACCATGATGTTTGGAGTACTCAAATCCCCTTAATCGACTCATATTTTTAATGGTCGTAAAATGATAATTGTCTAATAATAAATAATTGACATTTACCTCGTAATTTCTACTTTTTTGATCGAGTCTAAAACTTTTATCGCCATGAACGTAAATATTGATCCCCACGTGAGGATTATTTTGCTCAAATTTAGTAATTTGGGAATATTTGGTGGGGAATTCTATGCCGTCCTAATTTAGATTTTTTTTCTTGACCTCTTAAAAAAGGGTCTAATAGCTCTTGGATTTTTTGGTCTATCATTGCCATATAGTGCGATTAAAACGGCCCACTTGAAACACTCGTCATCATCATTTTTAGGATTGACCACGGCCTTTTTTAAGGCGATCCATCTTGGCATCAGGGCAAATCCGTGAAACATAGGATTGCAATACATTTCAAAAATTTCTATTTTTAAGATGTCAAAAAGTCTCCAGCCATATCCTTCTTTTTATATTTGTTAATTTTATTTAAAGTTTCCATTGTCATTTTTAGATAATTCATGTCAAGGTCTTCTTCATTTAGGATTATTTCAAACTGGGAGAAAAATCCCACGCTTTTTGTCTCGGATTTTTCGAGGTTTTTAAAATTAGGTTTTTCCATTAAACAAATAAGTTTTATCTGAACTTTTTTATCCAAAAGGTTTTTTAATAAAGAAATCACCATAAACTTGGTTTGATCCAAGTATATTAAGGCGTTTTTTCTATTTAATGTCGGATTTAATCCGAGTAAATTGACCAACATATTATTCTATCTTTTAGACTAGTTGATTCTAATTCGTGTTTGAGTAGTTCAAAAACGGGATCTTGATTTTTTCGAGCTTTGTGTGGGTTGGGGGTGAGAAATCTCATAATATCGTTAAATATTATAAAAGCTCGCATGTCAAAAACTTGACGTTTTTGTTTTCATTTTAAAGAAGCATTTATTTGGTTTAAAAATTCTTGATGCAAGACAAAGTTTTTTCGTTGATAGCCAAGTAATTTTCTAGCTTGAGCTTGCACTTTTTAAAGTTTTTTTAGCCTTTCTTTCTGCATAAAAATGGACAAGTTATAACCATTTTGAAGTTTTTCCAAATGCCCGTAAATTTGTTTTTTCTTGGTGTATTTCGTTTTTAAGATTGTGTTTGCAAGCTCGATGGTTTGCAATTTTTTCATGTTCTTTTATTTTATGAAAAACATTTTTAGTAAAAAATTGATTTTTAAAAATTGAGAAAAAAAATTAATCTTGTTACGAAATGATAAAATTACAACTACACAAGAAATTTATTGTCGAGACTTTGTTTGCTATTTTAATTATGATTCTAATTCTTTTTTCATGGAGAGTAATTTTTAATGGAGTAACACAAGAAGAGCTATTTCAAGGAAATCTTTTTTGTGTTTCATGTCTTGAAGATATGGGGGTTTTATTAGTTTTTCGTGTGGATACAAGTTTATTGGGGTTTTTCTCGGCACACTTGCCAAGTTTTTATTTTTCCTACCTTAAAAATAAGTCAAGAGTACTATATGCTTAAGAAATTGAAGAAAGAAATTTTGAGCTTAAAAAATAGCTTAAGCTCAAAATTTAACAAGGGTTTGTTATGTTTATTTCAAGCTCAGCATCAATAATTTTTTGAGAACAGTGCCAAATCCTACGCCTAAAAAAATTTTAACCCTCTTAAAATAATTCATCATTTTATCTCCTCGCTTATACTAATTTACCAACCGAATTTTTTTTGTGTGCTCACGTTGTTCTGGTTCTGTTTTGGTTAAGGCCTTATCTAACAAAGCCAAGTTTTTGTTCGTTTCTTTAAAATTTCGATCGGCATTGAACGTTCTTGGCGTTTTTTTAGTTCGGTCTGACGAGCAAAGGTTTGTTTTTTGTAAAATTTTTTTTATCGTGAGAAACTTTTCCATGGCTAAGTTATGACGATGAAGTTCTTCTTTGTAGCCAAACTTACTAAATTTGCTGAATAAAAATCCTGCTTCAGCAAAGGCCACGGCGTTAAAAAGTCCAAATCCCATTTGAGAAGCAAAAGCAGGCATTTATATTAACAAGAAAATTTTGATTTTCGAGCTGTGATTGATTAAGTTTTTAATAGAATAATCGAGATTGCGATAATTGTTATAATAAGAACAAGCAAAAGAGCTTGAATATCTTCAGGCTTGGAGATACTAGGTTTTAATTTATGAATCATTGCATCAAGAATAGGTTTGAGGCTGGTTTGCTTAAGATCTTCATGTTGTCTCGAGAGCCCTCCCTCCACGATATCGAAATTAGTCTTAAAATAACCCCCGACCTCATAAAAAAGTTTGAACCAAAGACTTAATATCAAGTAAAAATAACTCAGACCGTTCCATAAAAATTTTAATGGGCTAAAATCTGGCTTGAATAAGGGTTCTTTCACCAAGGTTTCTCCCAAGATTCCAGATTCTGGAATATTCCCAAACCAGTTGGAGATCGTGTCGAAAATCTCCATAAACCCATCAAGGTAAAGATCAAAAAACATTTTGAGAGCATTAGAGATCGTGTTGTAAGCCTTTAAAAAATTGTCGAAAAATACATCAAAAATGTTCACAAAAAAGGACTTGGGTTTTGGGGCGGTGTCAGGTTCTTTTTTTATCACAATTTCAGGTTCTTGTTTCTTCTTAGACCCTGAGCTCTAAAATAAATTTCTAACCCATGCGACAAAGGAGTTAGCGAACCACCAAGAAATAGAAGCCAAGAATGCTCCAAATGCTGCCAAAATATAAAGATTTATTTTTCTTGCTGTATGCATTTATTTTGAACATGAGCCTGATCTTTTTTTTAAGAACAATCTAGGCGTTTAAGCCTTTTTCTTTTCGGCCTTAAGTTTCTCCATAAATTCTTTATATTTATCGCTTCTCATGGCGTTTTCCATAATTATCGAAGAAAAAAATACAGCCAACATGAGTTTGAAGATGTCCTTAAAAGATTTTGCACTGATCAAGGTCTCTTTAAAAAGTCGTTTAGAAATCATAGAAATTCCCATGGCTATTAAAGTCTCTATACTTGCCGTGACAAATTGATCAATCAAAATAGGATTATTCATTTATTATAACAAAAAAATCTAACAAATTTTTTATTCAAATTGATCTAATTTTTTCTTCTCATGCTTGTTCTTGGTTAAGTTTTCGGGTTTTTCATCAAGATTTGGTTTAACATTAGGTTTACTTGACCCAAACCTATAAAAATAGACCACGAGCCCAAGCAACAGGATCCCCCAAATCAAAAAGCCACGATGAGAAAAATTTTTTTTATAATCTAACAAGGGCAGGTCTTGACTCGCTTCGCTCGTAGGCTTGTTAGGATATTGTTCTTTTCAGAATTCTTGTTTAGCGGCCTTTGCCTTTTTGCTAGCCTCGGCTACACAAGACTTGGCCTTTTTAACAACGGGGGGTTCTTCTTTTTTAGGACTGGTTTGCTCAGGTTCGGACTTGGTTAAATTTTCAGTTACGGGTTCGGTCTTGGTTAAGTTTTCATTTTTTTGGCTACAGTACAGTACAGTACAGGATCCAGGGTCACTTTGCTCATTTTAGAAATTTTTGGCTCGGGTTCAGATTGTTTGCATTCAGGAATTTTATTTAAGTCAAGGTTTTTACCAAATTTCATGTCTGGGTCAGCTGGAGTCAAGGCGTTATTATAACCTGGATCGGTTTCTCCAAGATAATTATGCAAGAAGGTATCAAGATAATGTCAGGACTTAGCGCCATGTTCAAGACCACATGAGTGCTTTTCATGGCAATCCTCATGTTATCGATCAGGTTTTTGTTGCAAATAATGGTTTCTCGAACGAGTTTATAAAAGATGTCTTGGGTTTGAGAACTTTTCGGGCCTTGATTAATAAAAGGCCAACATGTTTTGGCTTGTGCTTCTAAAATACAGTAAGATTCCGTGGCTTGTAAAAATTTTTGGCCTAGGTGAGTTAGACTATCCAAAGACTTTTTTATAAATAATTTCCAATCAGTTGAGCTTTTATTCACAACTTTTTCGAGCTCATCGTAACCTATGCCCAAGATACCCAAGGATCTGTTATGCTTTGGAAAAACGTAGCGAAATCTCCTTGTTATGTTATAAGATCGTGCTTAGACTTGAAATAATCTATTCTAGCATGGGTGTGGGCTAGTTTGTACTTCCATATTTTTTTAACAGGGATATTTTCTTGTAAAAGGTCCAAAACATTTTTGCTAGCCCAAGGCGATAAATTTTACGATCTTTTAAAAACCTCACCATGTGATAATAAAAATAATAATTTGCAATACTAGAAATGATCTTGGGCTGTGTGTTGGTCGTGATATGCTTGATCGACATGCCCCCTGAATAACTTAGCACATACGCTGCAAAAATACTACAAAAATAAGGATCTTCTAAGTAATTAAAATCAGCCTGGCGAATATCTTTTGTGTTTTGCTTATTTAAATAATCGGTTTTCAAACTAGGAAATTTTGCGTCAAAAAACAAGTGCTTGCTAAGTTTGTTTTCTTCTCCGACATTGATCTTAAAACGAAGAAAATTAATACTTTTGGTATCAGTATTTAAGTCAAGTTCTTGAACCGTACAAAGGTCGCCCCAAATTTTTGGTTTCCAAGCCTTGGCATATAAGGCTTTTAAGATTTTTTTAGAATGAACAGGGTCTCCTAAAACATCGAGTTGGAGGGCTCCACGTCTTGTTCCAGCCTTATTATAAGTTTCTTTCTTAAAAACAAGCTTATTATTTTCTTGAGTTATTCTATAACCAATATCAAATCGATCTAAATTGGCATAAGGATATTTTTTAAGAAAAGCAATTTTTTCTTTCTCCCTGGACCAATTCTTGGTGAGCTTCTCGACTTGGCCTGGGTTTTTTTTTCATGAAGTTTTTTATAAAAATCGTAGTCCATTTATTATGTAGAATTCTAACAAGACTTGACAATCAGGAACGAGCCCATGATTAGTTTCTAAGCTATATTCAAAACTTGTCCAGATGCCATTAGATAAAAAACTGTTCATGTCTAAATTTTTATGATATTCGACGCAGCCTTTAAGACTTTGCTCCGTGGTGATGGGTAAACTTGCGATAATATTTGCTCAATCCTCATTATAAAAATTTTTGAATCTTCCACGATATCACAAGAAATGAAGAGATATCGGAGACCAGCAAGCATATCCACGGGTTTGGGAGCCTTCACCCAAGTATTAGAGACGAGTTTTGTCGCCTGAGCCAAGCCTAATAACAATCCAAGTTTATGGAGATTTACTTGCTCGACATTGGTGGATCGTATTTTTATTTTATTTTGAACAGACAGGTTTTCGATCTCTATCTTACGTTTTTTCAATTCTTGGGCAAGGTCTTTAAAAGAACAATAACCAGGTTTGAGATTAATTTTCGAAGAGCCGATAAAAAGAGTTATTATTTTTTATTATGTTTTTATGATGCCAAAAGACGGTGGCGTTTTTTAAGCATAACCTGGATTCGGAAGTAGTCTTGACAGGCGTTTTTAGAAATATTTTTTTGTTGGTTGATCTAAAAATACCGTAAATTTCCCCTCGTAAAAATACCTTGACATTTTATTTAGAAGAACTTATTTAAAATAAATTACTTAAAATAAAAAATATCTTAAATAAATGTCCATGAACCGTGAACAACGTGAACTCTTAAAAGAAATGCTTTTGCGCGATCTTTATTACAATTCCAAAAAAGGTTATCAATCCGCGAACACCTTACATAAAAAGATAAGGGAACAACAGCAGAATGATCCTGATCAGGTTCCAGCTGTGTCTACAAATTTTATTAGAGATTGGCTAAAACTTAAGAGCTTTACACCAAGCATAAACGAGGTATAAAAAATTTAAGTTTCGAAAAACTTTTGTAAAGAACCTTGGCGAACAGATGCAATTTGATCTCGTAGACATGAGAACCAACTTAGAAAGGCTTAAAACCCCCCTGCCCAAAAAAGATAAAAAAAATTTTGAAGACTACTTAATAAAACATTACCCAAATTCTAAAGATAGAATGGCTGCAAGAAAAACCCCTAAGCTTTTTATGATCAACGAAGGATTTTCTTGGATTTTGGTGGGCATCGAATTTTATCCCAATTTGCTTTTGCAATGCCTCTTAAAAATAAGATGGGGGGAGAAGTAGCCCCAGCTTTGGAGCAATTATTAAACGAACATAAAGATCGCTTTGGGAAATTTCCGGACGTGATTCAATTTGACGATGCCAACGAATTTCATAATAAAGGCACTTATGAAATGTTGGAAAGGCTAAAAGTTTCATGGTTCTCGACAGAGCAAAACATAAAACACCGTAAACAATTCATCTCCCTAAAAACATAAAAACCTATCAAGGTGAGCCTGGAAGGCTTCTAGATTATTATGATCCTAAACGAGACAACTAACGTTGAGGAAAAACAGCTGCAATCATCGAAAGACTGAAAAGAACCTTGCAAGCCATGATGTAGAAAGTTTTTTATAAGCGAAATTCTTATCAGTGGGTCAACAGTAATTTTGAGGACTCTCTCTTAGACGAACTTTTAGAAAATTATTACGATTCTTGGCATAGGAATATAAAAATGAAGCCCTTGGAGGTAGATCACAACAATGCAGAAAATGTCTGGCTAGAACGTTTTGGGGAAAAAATTTTTGAAGACGATCTTCAGTTATTCAAGTCCTCGATTTAAAATTGATGACAAAGTTCGAGTTTTATATTACGGAAAACAGCATGAAAAAGCTTTTAGAAAAGGTGCTTTGCAAAGTTTTGGCGAGGAGCTTTACAAAATAAATAGAATTTTTTACGGAGATCCCATCATGTACGAACTACACTACCCCGACAATACGAGCAAAAAAGCCCCAGAGGGCAAGGCTATTTTTTGGAAATTTTACAAGCAGCAGTTTTCCGAGCAACGCGAGCCTAAAACTGAACAAAAATGAGCGCAAGCGTTTAATTTTTATATGTTCGTCGGCAAAATCTACAATTTTGCTTAAAATAAATGGAAAGCAAAGCATTTTCCAGTACAGGTGATGAAATGCTTGATGATAAACCTACTTTTGATTTTAAGGATCCGGTTAAGGCACAGAACAATGAAACTATTTGGGACCACGATTTTCAAGACAAGCAACGCGAGCTTCAAGAGTTAGTTGAAAACAATCAAGACCAGTTTTTAGACGTGCAAGAAAATTTCTAAGATGAACCTGAAACTCTTGGCCCAGTGCTAGAAAATCCCGTCTTTGACGAAAGCGAACAACGTGAGCCTGGTGGTTCTTCTTATTCTTGGGAGGACACTCAAAACAATCCTTTAAAAATAAATGTTAAAAAGCTCATGACTCCAGATGAGTTTGAGTAAGATCTAGCCTTAAAAAAAGTGTTTTGAAAATCTTTAATGGGTCTGGACGTGGACAAAACTGATGGAGATAGTTCCCGAGAACTTTTAGATAATTTTAAAATTTCAGTCAATCCAGATGGAACTATTCAAGGAGTTAGTTTTAAAAATCAAGACATTATATAGAAAACCTCTCAAAATAATTTTAAATATGATCGAGATCCTGAGCTAGCAAAATTTGTAAGCGATTTTAATCTTTTAGCAGAAAAATCAAGTAGAGAATATCGAAACACTGCCAAATCTCAGATTCAGGACACTATCAAATTAGAACCCTTATCTAGAACATCCAATTTTGAAGAAATGGTTCAAGAAGCTGCCGAGGAGGATCAGCTTATTGATAAAATTAAAGAAAACTTTCGCCAAGAAATTGGCCCAGAAAATCAAAGAATTTTAGAAAAAATGCTTTTGGATCCTGCCTTTGACGAAAGTAATGTTTTTTCTTCCAAAGAAATGGCCGAGATTGATCAAATTTTAAACCCCACCGGGGACAACAACCAAGGAAAATTAGATGCCTTGTCCGCCGATTCTACTAATTGGCGGAGAAAACTTTTAAACGAAGTCGATCCCAAACATTGAGAATTTATAGAAACCGTCTTAAAAACAATCAAGCTGTCCAAGGAAAAGCTTAGGTCTCAAGAAAACGCTAAACTAAAATTGATCCAGACCAACGATGCTCTCGACAAATAAGTCGAGCGAGACAAATTAACCCGTTTACAAAAGCTTAAGCGTTGGCTCATTAGTCATAAATTTAAGCTTGGCATGGGCTTTGGGGGCTTGGCTATAGGCTTAGTAGGACTTATTATTACCATTACCAGAAATACTCGAGGTGTTGTTAAAGACCTAGCCCAAAACAGTTCAAAATCTGAGGAAAATCTTGGCTCAAACCCGAGATAGTACGGGGAGCATTTCTGTTTTGCTTGAGCCTTTGAGGAGGTCTTTGACGTTTTGGAATCTGCGATGAATTTTCTATCCGAAAACATGTTATGGATCCTTCGCGTTTTGCTCGTTATTTTAATTTTGTTTTTTAAGACAAAAATGAAAACTTATTTAAATAAATGGCTGCATCATCTGCTGCATTATTAGCTGCAAAAGGAGGAATAGCAATATCTCCTTATATTTTTGGAGCTATCACAGGAATAGGTTCCACCATCGTTGGAAATTTAGCTTTTTACATGTTCTCAACAAGGCCTAGCTCAGAATCTGACATAAACTTGAGTTCAAGTCAACAACTCGAAAATCAATATGAAAATTTTACTCGGCTAATCGATAATATTTTCTCAAAAATAGGTGAAGAAAAAGTATTATTTAATATAGAAAAAGCAAATCTTGACGTGTTGAACACCCAAGTCTTAAGTCTTATGAATGAAATATTAGCTGGAATAGACGACGAAGAAGAGTTTAAAAATAACTTAAATTTTATCTAACGTTTGGGGTGGGAAATTAAGGAGAATTCAATGAAAAAAAATTATCAAGACTCTTTCTTGCATGCTAGTTTAACCTTAAGTACTTGGAATCAAAACTTAAAATTTGTCAATCATCAGCTCGGAGGATTTTGCTTTGAAAAATTTATAAGAGAAGTAAGAAAATATTTACCTACCCCCGAAGATATGGGGAGATTCGCATCGGGTGTTATAGCATGGAGCACCCTTTTCTCCTTAGGGGCCCCATTTTTAGGACCATCAGCCTTCATGGTTGGTCTTCACTGGTTCGCCATCAAATTCATCAAACATGTAAGAGAGAGGGATAAAAAAAATCCAGACAACCCGATGGAAAATAGAAAATTCGCCATAATAGATGCATTAGACGAGATGAAAAACGACACATTTTACTTTATTCTTTCGTTTTTTCGAAAGATTCCAGATTGGGTCTGGATTCTAGCATTTTTCTTCATTCTCATTCTGGGTGAAAACGTGGCGGCATTTGTTATCTTGCTAGTGTTTCTCTTGATAAAATTTTACTAATTTTTTTTCTTTATAATAAATGAGAACCGAACACCAATTCGAACCCAATTTTCGTAAACAAAAAATGTCCAACATTAAAAAACAAAGAACTAAACACGTCATAGTAGTCTGCTTATATTTTTTATTTTTTATTTTCCAGGCACGGTCACTAAGCCTAAAATTAGTATATTTTAGTATTACAAAAAATTGCTCAGTAAGCAAAAAATGGTAAAATCGGGTGTTTTTCGGGGGAGGTGTGATCTGAGTAATTAGATTCAGTTTTTTTTGCGAGTGTTTGTTGTATGTTTACATGAAGTATGGGGGGTATTTGTGTAATTGTTAATGTTTAACTTGGTGTTGTTTGTTTTTTAGCTGCAGATAATGATGATGTAATGGTGATGATTGTTACGATGACGTAATGATGATGCAAGAGAGAGTGGGGGGATATTATGTGTATTTTCTTAAGGGGTTTTTTTTGGGTTGGTTGGTGTGTGCGTGTGTTGTTATTAATATACTAATAATAATGATCCTCTATTTATTCACATAGTAGTGAATAGAGAGATTTGGCTTAGCTCCGCTCTCCAAAGCCATGGTTGAGCCGAATGAGTAAGATTATGACATGCATCATATTATAAGGATGATATTTCCGTTTAGGGGATTTCCCTTTTTTTCTCGAATTTGATTGGTTGATATGTTTTTGAGTGGTTTGATATTACCCAATATTTTTGAATGGTATTTTACGAGCGTGTATTATTCGAGTAGTATTTTACTAGCTTCATATTACCTGATATTTTTGAGTAGTATTTTACTAGTACGTATTATTTGAGTAGTATTTTACTATTACATACTGTGCAGTAGACAATATTCATTGGGAGAAAATAGTGTGGGGATAAATAATACCTCGGCGACTAAGGAGGACTGGAACCTGTCTTCCGAAGCCAACCAAGGTTTCCTAATGACGGGACTCGAACCCGCATGCTTTAGAACTACAGTCTAATGCCATTACCATTTGGCCATGCTGGGTCTTATTATAAAAATTATATCTATAGAATAAGTAGGGTAATAATAAAGCGTGTAGTGTTATTTGACGTTAGGACTTCGTTTGTTGTGGTGGTAGAAAAAATGTGTAAATAGTGTGATGATAAGAGTGAGGAGGAAAAGGATAGTAGAAGTGACTATATTTATATCTTGGATAAGGCAATATGTATGAATAATGCCCCGTTCAAATGTGATTGTTGTGTGTTCGCTTTTAATGATGAAAACTTATTGAAAATATGTGACGAATTGCAAGCGTATTATATTGAGCATGTGTGGCTTTTAAACGGTTATGAGAGATTTTTGCGCGATTTTTGCGGTTATTTCAGCCAAGTTCAGCATCTGCTGAAAGGGCTTTCAGTCTTCTGTCGAATGCATTTTCATCGCAGCAAGATAGTTCTCT
>JAOBYK010347022.1:0-17328 GCA_025434845.1 Phenganax subtilis | reverse complement strand
GGAATGTATAAATATGATTTATATTTTGACCTTATCCACCGTTTAAGCTAAACGGGCTTCGTACAACCGGCCCCTGGCCCCAGCTCTGCAGTCGTGCAAATAATTGTTAGTTGACGGCTCGGTTTGATTTCATCCAGTCATCCAAGTCAAGAAGAGCAAACTTAAAATCATCAATACTTTGATTATCATTCAAGCCAAGGGACTACATGAGTTCGCAAACAACAACATGAAATGTGGTTAAATGAGAACGGTTCCACTTTTCTTTTCCTCCTCAAAAACTATAGACCATCCGTTGTTTTGAAACAGCACTTGTCTTTTGCACAAGACTACATGAACGGCATGTAATGCCCTTCTTGCTTCCATCTCAATCTTCCAACTTCTTTTTACAGCCAGTGCAGCTATGATACTTAAGCATGGAGCTTATTCCAGTCACCTTCACAACAGCTTCCTACGTTGCCAAATCTTGCTCATGAACACAAGGGTCCACAAAATCTGTAATATTTGCTATCTCCTCCAAAGTTGAACCATCCATCACGTGCACCACGAACAAACCTTCCAAATTTATCATCTTTAAAAATGAATTTTCCAAATTCATAACTTTTGCCTTCTTCAGCTTCGTCAACAAAATTAAGATTCCCAGAAAACAACCTAAATTGTTCCACTTTTGCCTGTGACTAGACCTTCTTGCTTCATTAAACAGTGTTGGAAGCAACCCTTGTTTACCATATAATTTGGTAAGCTTACCATTTATAGAGGTGATTTGATTGTGGCATACATTTCTCAACATAGCAATAGTTTTGCCACCCTCCATGTCAGCTGGTTGAAACAATAGTGGTTTAGCAACAGATAGATTGGTATATTTTTCAAAAACAATGCTTGTGGCACCACATTTTTCATTCTGGGTGTATTTCTTGATCTTGGTAGGAGATTTTGTTTGACCCATGTGCTTAAGCTCCTTTTTCCTTTCAGGACTAAAGCAAACCCCTCTGAGTACATCATCTTTGGTATGAATAGTGAAATTAAACAACCTTATTTGAATTAGCTGTATAAGCGCATGGCTTATAATCGGAGTTTTACGGTAGGCTACCCCCATGTCGCTGTGCGAACTTATTTTAAACTATTTGATTTATTCGTATGGATGTTGTTATATGGCTAATGTTATTGTTTCCAAAGCTCCTAAGTTGTGTTATGCGTGCTAAATTCATCCGTTACTCTAACGTTAGACATAATTGTCTTTCTCTCATTGAATGGCAATGCAAACGAATGCTTTTCATTTTATTGTCTACAGCCAACGCTTCCTACTTAGAGGACAAATCTTGACAACTCTATCCGCCAATTTCTTTTGTTAACCACAAGTAATCTACCTAAATGCTTTCTACTTTATTATTTTACTTTCTCTAACGCCACACGACTTTATATTTGACAACTAACGAGTTTTTGATTTGATGAGAAAAGAAACGGAAACAAGTAAATCACGATTTCTACAAAATTGAAATATACAAAATTATAGTTACACACATTGCTGCACTTCTAGCAAAACATTGGTTTCGTTTTAAAAGTGCAGCTTTCACACGTACGCTTACTAATGAGGCAGCGAGAGTATGTACACAACTCAATTTACAACCAGTTTTATTTACAAAATCTTTACTACCGCTATGTCTAATAGAAATTACTCATTTGTAATACCACCTGAGGAGCTGAAAAATTTTTGTTATTATCTGGGAATAAGTTTTTTTAATCTTTTACTGAAACTGGAAAAGCAGATTCAATTAGGTGAAAACAATGACAAGTTAAGGACCAGTGTTTTCAATGAACTAAAATTATAATTTGGATTTGAAAAATATCTTTTTGAAAGTTACAATACCAAAAATTGTGTTTTTTGACGCAAACCATGCATATCATCCCCAAGGTCACACAAACAACCGAGTAACCCTGTGGCGAGGATGATGCTATAGATAATTTTGTTAAGAAAGTTCCCATTCGCGGCAAAGACTAAATTACTGGGATAATTTGCATTGGAGTAATTAACAAAAACAAAACGTAGAAAAACTATTTACTTATACACAAGCTATTGATGAAGATTAAAAATTGTTAAAACCTAAATACGTCTTGATAATAAAAACGCTAAACTTTACACCACTACCCAAGATGCAATTAAGGAATCCTTATCATTTCGTGTTATTGTATACCCGAGTTCCAGGAACTGTGAAGGTGTCAATCTATCTGTTTTGTATATTATAGGGCATGCAGAGGTCTTATTTTTTTAAGAGAAGTTAATGTATGGGTTGTATTGAAGGGTAGACGCGTTCATGAAGGTGACTTTGTGGATCCTGTGCTATTGTTGCAAACAATTTCTGACTCAGCTCAGCCCTTCGATTCTTAAGGCCGGAAGCTCGAAGAATTCCAATAAGCTTGAGAAATGGAGATCGTATCCAAATATGATACGTAAGGCACGTTTTTGCACTTGTTCAAGGGAAAAATTCAAATACTTAGGGAGGCTATAGTGAAAGGATTGCCAGGCTTAAAAGAGAGCTAGCTGGTTGGACACCATAATCTTGGTGTATTACAAAATGAAATTCCCATTTCTTCACATTGCTTCGTGTCAAGTTCAATTCTATTGGTCTTTGACCAGTTTTCCACCTTGGCTATCGTACCTTGTGCGTTGCTACTCTTATTCTTTTCGATCAGTTCATGAAGGGTAGTGTCATCAACGTACTTGAATATACCATCTGCTGACGGGGCTTGAAATTCATTTATCATCACGATAAATAGCCAAGGGCCTAATTTCGTCTCTTCAGGTACTCCTGTCTGTGCCGATTTCCATTCTAATTAACAATCGCTTGCAGCAAGTTACCCTTCCGCGCATCTTGCCGAACACCAGGGGTTTCCAAACGGGTCGTAAAACAAAAGGAGGTTTCCCAAGATACGCCATTTTGATTCAAGATGGTGGAATTAAGTTAAGTTGGAGGAAACATGAAAAGTGTTCATAGCATATACGTTTGATCTGAACACATGTCTATGTTTAAAAGCCTATATTATTAAGACTTGGAAAACAAGAAACGTTTATTTTGCAAAAAAGGAAAACGCATAGTTTACCAAGAGTGGGTAAAGCCATTCAGATATGTATAGATGATTTTAAACAAATTAATTTAAAAAACTGGGAAATACATTCGTTTACCTTCACACGGTTTTTGACAGGGCTATGGCGTTACTTTAAGAAATATTTATCACTATATCCAAGTTAAATCCGAGGAAGTCATTAACTTATGGGACTCATTTACCACGTTGTATTCAAACGACATTGCACAAACTTGCTTTTTGCTGAACTTGTCAGAAAGAGACATTATTAAACACAGTGCTAGCATGTAATTTGATGCCTTGGATCGCATTAAACTAGGAAACTTAAAATTAATGCTATTACTGGAAAGGCATGAAGGAATGTCTGTGTACAAAAAATATCTCGGTTTATTATGTTTTTTATTGTGTGGTCGTTGAAAGAGCTAAATGGAGCGTTTCGCTCATATTCTTTTAGGCCCAGTTTACACTGTCAAAGTTTCTGTGATCAAAGTGGAAATTTCTGATGGGTAAATCCTAAGTTTTCAAGGATTTGCTAACAATATTTAAGGGATCTAATACAGTTCTCAACACTGAACTACTTTACTCTGACATTTCTTACAAATTTTTCAGAACGTAGAATTTCTGTGTGAAAGATTCGAACATTGATCACAGAAACTTTGTTAGTGTAAACCAGCCTTTAGTGAAATTGGTGGTACTTAAAAGAACCGTTTTCTATGTGTCTTCAAAGTTCTTCTTAGTAAGTCAAGCACGATCATGGCACGATGTAGCCAACTGTTTGAAGTTCAATGTCACCATAAATCGTCAATTCAAAGCCTGTTTCCATAGTTCAATCTTTAAACTTTTACAGCATTAAATTCCTTGATTCTTAAGAACCATCGGGGGGCATCATGTTGTAAATTCTACAATCTTATCGATGGGGGACGAATGCACACTGACTATTCGACAAGTATAGTGGGCTCAGGACTAGTAACATTACATATTATATGACGCATGCGTACATGTTTGAGTTCTTTATCATTCTAAGCAGAGTTGTTATTTGAGAGCAGCGTAAATATTAATAAACACTGTTAATATGACTCGTGAATGAAATGGATACGTTCCTATCGAACTATGTTTATCAGTTGGGTACAAATGCACCACTGACTAGATTCATTGACAATGTGTTATCACTGTTAATTAATTAGAGAAAATCCATTCAGTGTACGCAGCATATTGGTTAGGGTTATTGTAAGGTTTATTGACAATATCTGTGTCACCATTATCTAGTCAAAAGCAATAGTGCAAGATGATATACACACAGTAAGAATACAGAGTCTGTTTCAAGCGCTCCTTTTACTGCGGTCTTCTCATCGACTTGGTTTCGAATTTTTATCCAAGTGCTCAGCAAGCAAACGCTGACATAATCGTAGATATAGAGTGGTAACTTTCGTTACTGTTGCTGACATATAAAAAAATAAAGCGACAATGAACACAAATAAACTCGAAAGCATGTTCGAGCAGAGACGACAATAACCGATTAACAGATAAAATGGCCCAAAAACAAACCAAATGCAATAGCATAACGATAGCATAGTACTCACCTTTCGTTTGGCTGGACAAAATTAGCAAAATCCGTTCGTTGAGTCGACGATCACCGAAGACGTCATGACATTCATGACATTGCATGAACGACGCATGAACGAAAGACCGGACAGCTCCAACTGTGTAACATAGTGGTTAGCGGCACAGCCGCTATCCACAAAAACTAATAAACCGAGCTATTTTTCGTACATAGACATTTTTCATGCCTTTCCAGCATTAAGTTTCGTAGTTTAATGCGATCTATCAAATTACATGCTAGCACAGTGCTTAATAATGACTCTTTTTGACAAGTTCAGCAAAAAACATGTTTGTGCAATGTTGTTTGAATACAAGGGTGGTCAATGAATCCCGTAAGTCAATGACTTGCTCCGATTTAACTTGGATTAGTGATATTTAAATTTTTCTTAAAGCAACGTCATAGCCCTGTGAAAAATCGTGTGAACGAAAACGAATGTATCTCCCAGTTTGATAAATTAATTTGTTTAACATTATCTATACATATTTGAACGGCTTTACAAAACCCACTGTTGGTAAACTATGTGGTTTCCTTTTTGCAAAATAACGTTTCCTTTTTTCCACGTCTTACGAGACATGGACATAATTAGCCTTATTCACATGCCATTTTTGGAGTACTCGGCTTTCCCTAATCTGAGTTTATAATCAATAAACTTAGGTTTTGTATAGTCACTGTTGTAAATAAAACCTTTATAAGTTAATTTACAGTTCAATTATTGAACAACAGTTTTCATAGAGCTTAGATTTTTCTGATTTTCACATATTTTTTCACGAAAAGTACTCAAAAATGGCGGAGTGAGCAAGGCCAGAAACACTAATCAATTACACACAGGGCTGCTACCCATATGTACGCTATGCATACCTAATTTTTTTAAAACTTCCACTCCATCAAATAATTCACAGTCAGAAAATTTGCCTTGAAAATCACTGGTATAAACGGTCCTAATCATTGTGATCATTGCTGGGGTTTCGATGCACAGCATTGCGAGGCAAGTAGGATGCAAACATTGTTACTACTGCAAATTATTTATTGTTAGGGGGTTTATAAAAGTTCAATAGCTTATCCTGTGTAACAAAGCTTGTCACAAAATACACGATGCTAATGGAACACAATTCTCGTTAATTTTTTAACATATACTTATTGTGCAAATGCATTGTACAAATCTATGGCGTAGATCGTCGGGCTATGTGCAAGCTAGAAATAACGGCTGCAGTTGCTGCCGAACGTAGAACCTCCCTCTAATATTGTGCAACGTTTCATGCAATTTGCTGGAAACAATTCTTGCGAAGTTACAACGCTATGTTGCAAGACAGGTCGAAGTTGCCAGAAAAATGCACACTGTAAACCCTCTATGTTTTGTTGCAGTCGCTTTGACGGGGCAGGAGGAGCACGCATTTCTACACACGCTGTAGCTGCCATTCAGTTACGACGCGTGCTTAGAACTCTCCGGTTTTACACCGAGGGAAAGGGACTGTAAAGGGCGTGTTTCATTGCGATCGCTTTGCTCGCACGGGCAAAGCGAACATTTTGAACATGCATTGTACCGGAATAATAGTTATAATTCTCGAGTTCAAAAACGTCCACTCCGCCAGCGGAGGCAAAGCGGTCGCAATGGAATGGAAGACGGCTGCAGCTTTAACAGGGCCTTAAATAAGTGCTTTTTTCTTCACTTTCTAGCCAGAAAAGTTTGCTGAAAAAGTTCTATGGGCAGATGGCTTTCTACTTGTCTACTCCATAACAGACTTGAAAAGTTTTAATGAAGTCGCGAACTTAAAACATGAAATCGTTGCTATGCGATCCAACTTCAGACCTGCTATATTCATAGTCGGAAATAAACGTGACTTATCACGTGATAGATGTGTATCAAGAGAATTTGCTCTACAGATTGTCCAAGAATTGAATTGTCCATTGTATGAGTGCTCGGCCTCAGAGTCCTATGAAGATATATCACAAATCTTTCATGAACTTTATAGCGAAACGATCAAGAAAAAGCGAGAAAAAAGATTGTCGTTGTCTCCTAGACCATTGAGAAAAGCCTTCAACAAAGTTTTTGGTGGTAAAACACCGACGTGAACGTAGCGCACTGAACAGTACTTATGTGTGACTTATGTCAATAATAATTATCACTTACACTTTTTTTTAGCGAACCAGAAAAATGCTTTCTAGACTCAGTCTTCTTATTTCTTTGATGATTTCATGCTCAAAATGTTCTTATTTTGTTGTTTTGTTTGTTGTATCTGAGTGGAGTGTGAAGAACAGAGAGTTTGTAGGGATTAAATTAGGAAAGTTACATATTCTGTTTGGCTTTCCAAGACAGTTTTTCAGATTGTGTTTCATGGAAAATCAGAGACTACATAATGAAAAGTGGCACTAATCTGGTAGAATAATCCTTGCTAAGCTTTATTCTCGCTCTATGCATTACATTTAAAAATTAAACCATCTCTCCAGCCTTACGGTTCAGTGTTTTATGTTTGTGTAAAACTGCACCTAAGTCCGAAAATATAATCTGGCAATAATGAGGTGTCGAAAATTAATAGGAATTTTGTGGTAAATCTAATAGTAAGAAATTTCAGTTGTTGTTGCCAACTTGTTGTAAATTATTTTTGCCAAATTCTGTAATTCAGCTTTGAGCCAATTCAAGAAAGTGGCAGAAACAATGAAAATAAACGTCCTTGGCGCAAGCGTTAACTAGCGCTAAACAGACCTCGCCCGCAACGGATTGAATATCGTGAAGAGGCTTTATAATCTTAAAGAATATAAGATATGTTTGCTTTAAAATGTGGCAACGTAGTTCACATTGTAGTTATGAAAGATTGCTCTCGTCTTTATTCCCAATATATTCTCGTCGTTCCTCACCCGCTCCGTGCAGAAAACCTCATCTCCAAAACGCAGGAAATAACATTGCTGTTAGATAGGTAGTTTACACACAGTTACATCGCAGCGTATAAGCCGAGTCGCGTAACTATTTACAATGCTTTTCTAATGTATACATTATGTATATGAATATATATTACCTTAAACTGCCTATTTTTACGACAATCAATTTTTACTTTCCTAATCTGATTATCCTAGCCCACACTGTCAACTTTCCCTGTAGGAGGAAACCGGAGTACCCGGGGAAAACCTACGACCTTCGGCAGAGTAGTCGACAGACTTTTCACATGAGAAAGTTAAGTCCACGCTGAGAATCGAACCAACAATCTCATTGGTGAAAGGCGCATATCCTAGCCGAAGCCCCATGTTAGCACCACCTAACATTTTAGAGACTGAAGTTTTCAAAATTTCCCGCCGCAGCATGCACCCCCCCCCAAATTTTTGAGCTTGTGCGCCTATGGCGAAGAGGGTACATGGCTTAATATCGAATAATTGGCTGTAAAATACGTAGGCCAATTCGCACTTGGGTCATAACGAATCACTAATCGTTCAATGTACCTTGCCAGTCATTTTCGCTACTCTTCGCAGTCCAGCTGGATTGTTTCATCAAATGTTTATATAATCATCTTGTCGGATCACTAGGTGTATATTTTGAGTTTATATCAAGTAAACATATACTTCGTTGACTTGAAATAAACTTACTTTACCGAACTTGATCCACGCACGCGAACATGTAAGTCCGATTTTACAAGTTCTAAAGCCAAAAGAACGGCAGTTTTTCGCTCAAACGATTCCTCGAGTGGTTCTTTATTTGGCTTCAATTTTTGGCTGCTGCAGGTAGCGTTCCATGTATTTTTAGTTCAACGATCTTCCCTGTTCGTAATTCAAATTTCATCCAAAATGGCGAAAATCTCTTCGTCAATTAAATCTCAGTCACCACCTGATCATGACTTTAGGCATTTTGCTTTATTGGAATTAAGGTTGAAAATATATTTGAGGTGATATTGGTTGAGGTGAATTAAAGTTGAAAATATATTGGAGGTGATACCAAGAATATAGACTATAGTCCAGTGCTTTGAAAACTTATCTACTGATGTAGTTTCCATGAGAAGGGTAACCTCAAATATACGTTTTAGATGCTTGTGTAAAGATAAAGGCAAGTTGAAGATGTGGTTATATTTTTCCCTACTGAAATTTAAGTTGAGGATGTATTTAATAGTAATGTCTAGAATATACGCTTTATTAGCTGAACAGGAGCACTTGCAAGAAATGCTAGCACAAAGCCGTAATGCTGACACAACGCAGTTAAATTTACTGAAAAACTTGAACACGAATTAACAAACAGTCATTCTTTAAATATTGCCGATCCTCAAGGGTTTCAATGTGTGCAAACTCCACGTACCCATAACCTTTGTGATTCCTTGGGGTGGTAGGCCGCTTAAAAGCCAACAGATTGGGCCTGGTTACCAAGGTTTCGCTGATATGACGTTTGTATTCCCCATCCTCACTTTGGTCAAGAATCGACAAAGAGATTCGTCCAGAAAATGGCCATTCCAGAGTGTCATCCCACTCCGACTGCATCATGTGAACAAACAAAGAAACATGAGAGCCATAACCAGTGTCCACACCATTTGGATTAATTCTAAACAACAAAAAGTCTGATTGTAAAGGCCCATTTACACAGGCGATTTTCGATGCGATTTTTCTCGTGTTGAACGATGGGATAGAGTGGATAACCGGCGACTATACTTGGTCGAACAATTCTGCTAATGTACTCGCCAGTCAACCTACGTGATCACATACGCTACAAGAAGAAAAATCGCAGCAAAGATTTCGGCCAAGTTTCCAAACTATACCGTCAATAACTATATGTTTTCACCGCGCGCTTGCATACACATGAACAGAAAGATAGAACAAAGACTTTGGCCGACTCTCTAAACCATATTTCTAACGATTATGTCTTCACCATTCACTAGTTCACATAAATATAAACAAAAACATAGAACAAAAAGTTAAAGCAATTATTGTGACCAAGTGTGCGAACATATCTCGGTTTAATAAGTAAGTACCAACCTTAAGCAAAGTTTATATCCATAAAAACTAGTATAGAACGGGGGACTGTGCAGCGCGGTCACGATGTTCTCACGAGCATTCTCAAGATGACGATTATATCCCATAATTCTCCACAGGTAAACTCCGTTGCACATGCGTGCTTCCAGTTCCACTAAGGTATTTTTTACAGAGGTCATGCTTCCTTCATTTTCCGTTTGCTGTCTCTCAATACGAACTAAAAATATTAAAGCTCGGTTGTCATAATGTTATCTTTCTCCTCCAAAAAAAATGACATTATAGCACTACACTAAACCCACAAGTTGTAAAAAACTCCGGTGTTAAAATGTTTGTAGAAAGAGGAAACGTTTTAAAATGCTTGCGTGTAAATACAACTTCATTCAACTCCCAGATGTGTAACGACGCACGTTCAAGAGCGGAGTAAGAACAAGTGTAACTTTTTTGCGCGACACCCTGTATGTCGCCGACGGTCGGCAACTCTCTTACGATCAATGTAACAGAAAATCATTACCGATAGAAAAAGGAATTCGCCCATTATTCACTAGATGTCAGAGAGTTTAAGGTGGTTCCCTTGAGTTTTATCTCCGGGGGTATTTTGATCGTATAGACGCGTAAATTTTAATGCCGAAATACTATTTTGGTCGCAAAAAAAACGTTGAATATCGTGCGTTTCCTCCCCTGAATTTTGTTCACATTTTACCCAAAGAAAGTTTTTACTCTTTTAGATTTACACACCAATTTTAAAAAAAAATAAATCGAAGGACTTTTCCCCAATAAATTTTCGCGAATTACCCAAAAACGTATCGATTTAATTTTTCTTAATTCTGGCAAGTAAACAAGTAAATCACCGGCAATCGATGGACAAAATATAAAAAAAATTCATCGAAGGAAACGCAAGATATTCAACGTTTGTCTCACAATCAAAATATTATTTCGGCATCAAAATTTACTTGTTTATACGATCAAAATACCCCCGGAGATAAAACTCTAGGGGGCCACCTTAAACCTCGCGCATTACGACAAACGTCAAACGATAGGCGAGGAAGAATTTGCCGATATAAAAATCTAAAAATATAAGAAGCGAAGGAACTCTGCCAGAACGAAACGACTCTGAAATTTGCTGTTGCTGTTCAATTACTCCACTTCAGACTTGACCTGGATTTCAAATTCCTCGAGCATTAAAAAGACAGTTTATTCTCGGACTTTGAAATCAAGTAAAGTTCCACGTTGGAACTATTTCTTGAAAGGGTCTAATCGTTTGTTACCCAAGCCCAGGTTGTTCAAAAGCCAGTTAGCTTAATCCTGGGTGAACGTAAATGTTGAAGCAAAGTTTTCAACTGCTTGTTAGAAAACCTGAAAACGTTTTGCTGCAAAGTTGATGTGGATAAAGAAAAGCTTCAATTTGGAAGGTTTTGATAAAATAGCTGAGCAGAAATGTGCAAATTAAAACAGCTGGTAGAGTGTTGATCCAGGATTAACGTTAATCCAAAAAACCTTTTCCAGTAGATAACTTCGCGAAATGTAAGAAAGAAACATACTTCGAAAATTAACATCTTGTACACTCAAGATATGAGTTGTTAAAAAGAAGATAAAACCTTTGAACCTTCGAACAACCGGCCTCAGAAGAGTACAATCTATAACTAACTTGTGAGTTCACGAAATCGTCTCTCAATTTGTTCAATCTTTGCTTCCATAGCAGCAATACTTTCGGCATTTCTGTTTCTTTGACGGTGCAAATCTTCTAAGACAGTGTTAGTCGAGCCCGTGTCCCTGCTGGTGCTTGCACCCCCGCTTGCTTCAGATCTGGAAGCACCATCTTTGCTCTTCTCTCGACCGTTGTTGCCAGGAAACAGAACAGATAACGTCGTACATAACATTGAAAGATGTGCCGCCATACTTGCCTCTTCTCTCATGTGATTTTGAACGTTGAGTCTCAGACCCTAAAATAGTGAAGAATATTCAGAGTTGAAAGAATATTTGTTTTGGTCACGAGACTCGTATTTTTAGGATATTTGTTAGTTATTCAGCTTCGTTTGCCAAAAAACCCGTATTTTTTACAAAAAAGTTTGTTATAAGGTTTAAAAATAGCTGAAAAACTATGTACTACTGTACTCAAATTAAAGCAAAATGCTAAATTTCGTTGTCTGATTTTATCCTAGTAGGCGAAATGGCGTCTTCATATGGGAATATTTTCAGCCTGTCTATCTGTGGTCTCGGAATACTCAGCCGAAATCCCGGCAAGCGGGCCAGCGCGCTCTCCCATATGAGCACGATAAATTATACAACAGAAATATAATTGGGAGGCGAGATCATCAGTACGCGAGACGTCCCGGTAAGCAGGATCACATGAATAGGCTCTAAATTACCCAAATATGACGAACATGTAAAATCCCTGACTTTCATAACGACACTTAAAACCATCATATAATCGGTTTCTCCGTTAGATAAGAAAAAGCATAGTCTACTTCAAAAACAAACCTTCCAGTTGCATCCATATTGTTTGAACTCACAGACGGCTTGAGCTTTCGGACATTCCTTATCATGTCCAGCGGTCAACTGTTTTAATATAACGTTTATATAAAAATAAACAGAAACTTAAAACAAAGACTATTTTGGTTAAGTCTTCAAACCACATATTCCTTGCCTACATCTTCATCGTGCACAAGTTTACATAAACATGAAGAAAAAGAAAAAAAAACTTGGATCAAGTCTTCAAACCATACGTCCAAAATATAAGTAAAACGCAAATGAAGGTGGAAATTTTTTTAAAACTGCGTTTAATGACTCCATTCGTTTGCTTCATTTTTGTACTAGTGGGTAACGCAGCTAAACTGAATCGCTAATCATCAACTCAACTTGACATGCAACAAACCAATTTGAAAGTCATGCATAAATGACGTTCCAGTCTTTTATTTGAACACACTGAACAGCGACCATGGAATCTCGTTTGAGTACACTAACGTGAATTCTACCTTTTCACGGAGCATTTTCTTGTTGCAGTTTGGGCATTGTACAACAAACTTCTGACACTTTCCCAAGTGATCCTGGGAATATAGAAAAAAGATACTACCCTCAGTATTAGCCCGCTAACTTCATTATAATCAACTTTTCTCCACTCTGATTGGTCAAAACACAATTCTGTTTCAATTTCCTACTGGGGGTATTCGCAAAAGAACATCACATGTGGTATTTTTTTTCGTCACGCTAGCAACCAATATGGGGTTTCGGTGGCGCAGTTGCTAGGACAAGTACCGCAGACTCAACCTTCTCATATGAAAATAGTTGTCAGCTACTATGCCGAAAGTAGTCGGTGTAGCATATGAAAAAGAAATAGCACTTGTTCTCGAAGTATCCATAGAAAATCATACAAGCGTTTGCCGAAATATTCTTACACAACAGGTCGTGCTTTGCACTTGCAATGCCATAAATAATTTGCCAAACACGCGTACGACTTTTTATGTTTCTCGAAACGTGCTATTTCATCAGTTGCAAGATTGAGGGTACAGGTTAACAGACCGAAAGCTTTGCAATAATAATTACATGCACGTAGTGTATCCTCAAAATATTGTTGTTATCACCATCGAAAACTAAAAGAATCTCAATGTTCAATATGTCCAGAATTTCAGGCCATGTGCACTGAAGCAGCTCGTACCTTATAATTCCTGTGCTGCACTTCAGTTTTGCAGTGCTGGCATATAACAGTTCTTTTTGAGCATTCTTTCTTGACGTGATGATCTACAGCTTTTCTCTCAATGTATTGACCGCATGCTTTGGGGCAAGGTACTTCAACAAAGTCACATGTCTTCAAATGTTCCTGTGCGACAACGTAAAATAATAAAACTAAGGTTATATGCACACGGTAACGTTTTCGAGCGTTTTCATTTGCGTTTTCACGCCAGGGGCTGCAGCTAATTTAATGTATTGAAAACATTTTCCCTTGGAAAGTGTAAACTAAGCGTTAAAACGATAAACGAGACACAAACGTTTTTGGAAACGCTTGAAAACGGTGCTCGTGTGCACGTAGCCTAAAAGACTTAGAAGCCGTCTCACGCTTGATATCGAATAGCGTGAAACAAGAAAGACCTAGACGACTTAGAAGGGAATAGGTTGTTTTTAATAAAACGATCTTCAGATCTTAGATGATGGGCAAATTTGTCAAAAATGGCCGTTGAAAACGTTTCATTTGATTCCAACGATAGTTTAGCTCGTAAATGTTCGACCTCATTTTAATTTCTTGTCGTACAATGCATTCAAAAATTGGCTAGCCTATCAGCTGGTTAAAAAATCACCCGACTGCAAATAACCTTTAAAAAATAACCATTTAATAACGAGAGCGCTGATTAGCTGAGAGGGTCAAAAAGCCGGGTTTCTGCATGTAACTCGATAAAAACGGGGGAATCTTTGTGCTACAATTTTCGTGGGGTTGCGTGGATCAAGCGGGAATTTCAAAAGACAAAAAACTTAAACAAAAAAAATAATATTGAAAAATTTATGAACGTATAAGTCAAACAAATATTTGAAAGAATGCAATGTAAATCCAAAATTTCTTTAGTTTTATTGTTTTTAAAAGGTTATTTAATAAAGGAAATAGAAACATTTTTCCGTGTTTCTAGTTAGTGATAGAAACACTTGTGCGAGTTCGGAAAAACTCGAAATTGCATGAGAACACTCGCCTAGCGGCTCGATAGAAACAGAGAAAAAGTTTGCTGGTTCTTAAATATACCACAGTTTCTAGCACAATTTACGGAGAAAATACACACGAGTGAATTTTTTGAAGAAGACCCAAATCGCAGAGTCCGAAAGCGATTTGAAGTCTTTGAAAAACACAAAAAAGGATGTTATTCCAAATCCAGAGCACGAGGAATGCTGTAGTTCATTATACTAATAACATAAAAAGATGGAATTTTAGTGATTAAATACTCCATAGGCGAGAAAGTTTCTTAATCACCGAATTTTGTCTTACCATGCCATTACGAACTAAAAAAATTAATGATAAACTCCAAAACGCATTTAAATTTATTCTTCATTTTTTTAATCAAACCAATTCATTGCCATATATTCCCCACAATATTTCGTGATGAATCTGCTCATACAACAATATGAGCAGGTGCAGGGCTTGACAAAAGTTTTTGCAGAATTGGAAAAAATCAAAGTTTGATTGACTGCAATTGCTTACCTCAATTTCTTTTAAAGTGCCCTTCCATGGACAGTCTTTCTTGTTTTTCACTGTGCGGCATTTCACACGAAACTGGCTAATTTCTCTCTTCGCGTAGTTGTCAGGGTGGATCTGAAAAATATATCACGTGAAAACAGTAAAATTATGCAAGTATTTTGGGCTGAACTTTAAAACAGTTGAACATACCGTAATTGTAGCTATATGCGAGAGCATTGTCGCAGAGCTTGCTTAAAGAACCTACCTCGTTTTGGTCCAGCGGTTGAACATCAATTGGGCATGTTCGTCCATTTACTCTGGAAAGACGGTCCAAAATCGTGAATGAACTTCGATATACGTTCGGCACATGAAACGTTCAACCTTTAAAACGGGCCTTAAGGCTGTTTTCCAGCTACACGTTTTTGACAGGTACGCACACGCGCGTAAAAGTTAAATTGTATTAAGAGCTATGTAATAGACATTCGCAAGAAGAATTGTTCAGAATTTTGAACATTGTATAATTAAGTGTGTCTATTTGTTCGCGTGCTTTCGAAAACAATAAAAGCTCGAACGATTCAAATTTTTACGTGCGTGTATACGTGCGTGACAATAACAACGCGTAACATGCAGCTAGGATAGCAGCCTTTAGTATAGATCAAGAAATTATATGTTTTTTACTAAATTTCCCGTTCGCAAACCTAATGCAAGCGGGCTGTCATTCAACTTAATACCCAAAAGGTGGCCGCATATTTTGTTAAGCATTTCTTGACTCAGGGGCCGGTTGTTCGTAGGTGCAAAATAGAAATAATATTTAGACGTATTCTTTGCACAAAATTGAAAGTTTTTAACTGAATACAGTAATTATGTATTTACCCATAGTTTTATTAAAAACAATTTGATTTACAAGTTTTAGAAGAAGTGTGGGAGTGTTTTTGAATTCTGACTTATTCAGCGTTTACGGTAAACGGTGCACGAACAACCGGCCCCAGATGTCTCACATAACCCAGACGAAGACAAAACAGCGAGTAAATTACCGGTCGCCTCGGAAAGATTTGCGACAGTAAATCCCCTCACGTAATGGTATTACAATAACATAAAAATTGGGACCAAAATCTATTCACTGGAAATTTACTTTCAAGAACTGTTGATAGTGAATTCACAAAGAAAATTTAAAGAAATACATAATTAACAATATTTGAAAAAATTAGTCCAAATTTATTGTTTGCATATCAACTATTTGTTTCTGCCGCATAACCATACAGTTAGCCACGAAAAAATCGCGATAATTTGCGCGAACTCGCCGAGTACACGCTGTACGATGTGCTTGTGTGTGCAACTTTAGGATTCTTTGATTTATCTTACAAAAAGTGCTAACATAGCATAAAAACAAAAATGCTGATATAGCAGAAAAGTGAAAAACTTAATGATATAAGAAAACATTCTGACATAACAAAAAATGCTGGGATGGCAAGAATTTTAAACTTACACCATGTGGTAGTTGATGCAAGCCACACAGAAGCGATGACCGCATGGCGTTTGAACAGGATCACGTAACGCCATCATGCAAATAGGGCATTCGTAGTCTTGCGTGATTGGTGGATCAAAGACTTCATCATAACCGTCAATTCGTTGTATATGCTCGCCGCTATCCTCATTTCTCTCTGGGGCGGCATTTCTTGCGCTGGACCCATTTCTTGATGAAACAAGTGGAATTGCTGTACTCGAAGAGCCAGCACCCGATAAATTTAAACTGCCCGCAGAAAGTGAGCCACCACTCGACGGTGCTACATAGGCTTCGTTTCGTTCATTTACAATATCAGCGATGTCATTTGCCAGGTTTTGATAAGCTCGATTATTTGACATAGCTGTACACAACAAAGTCACAAGATGTGAACTAGAGACCTCTACGAGACTGCAAAGTTTCTGAGACCTTCGCATCACTTTACCCGCTAAACTCAGCCAAACAAGCCCAGCTCTGAGCACTCATGAGCAAGTTCTGAGCATTTAAAAGCAAGCTCAAAGTACTTGCGAGCAAGCTCTGAGACCTCATCAGCAAGCGCTGATAATTCATTTGCAAGCTCAGAGCTCTTCAAAACAAGCTCCGAGCAATAGTGAGCAAGCTCTGGGCATTTGCGAGCAAGCTCTAGCTGAGCGTTCTTGAGCAAGCTCTGAGCACTACTGAGACACGCTGAGCTATTATGAGCAAATTCTGCATATTTACGAGCAAGAACTGAGCATTTATAAGCAAGCTCCTACTCTTTTTGAGCAAATTCTGATCATTTCAAGAAAAAATTCTGAGCCTTTACAACAGGGCCTGTTTTAAAATGCAGTATTGCACACTTTGTGCAGTATTGAGTAACAAATATTAGGTACAGACTTCCTCAGCTTGCATGCGAATTAACCATTTGAAATCATGTGACCATGAAATAGTCAATGAAACTTAGCCATTTTAGACCATGTGATTTGAAGTGGGTTAATTTCATTGAGATACATATACCTGGAGTGCGTGTCCGCATTGAAATCACTGACGAAAAGTGTCCACAAAAAGCTGGCGTCA
>JAOBYK010346800.1:0-17337 GCA_025434845.1 Phenganax subtilis | reverse complement strand
TAGGTGGAATCTGCATGGACAATTTCTAAACTGAGTTCAACACTATCTTGGTTTGAGGTAACTTGTTTCCATTCCCATTAAGTGTGTGCGTTTTTGAAGATGTGATGTAATTTCATGATCAAGATCAGGGATTGTTCGTATTTATAGTCTTTGAGTCATTAATGTGCGTGTTGCAAGTTTAGGGGAATTGTACATATTCATGCATGTTTGACTCGTTAAAGTGTACATATTCATAACATTTGAGTCGTTAAAGTGTCTATATCAAGGTCAGGAATTGTCCATGTCAAGGTCAGGGATTGTACATTTTTATAATATTTAAGCAAAAAAAGTGCTTGTATCAAGGTCAGGGATTTTACTTATTTGTAATATTTGAATCATTGAAGTATTTAGTGATTGCGCATATTTATAATATTTGAGCTATAAATTTAAGTCATTAAAGTGTCTACATCTAAGTCAGGGATTGTCCTTATTTGTAATATTTGAGTTATTTTAAAAAGCGTCTGTATCGAGGTCAGGGATCACCTTTATGATTTTGAATCATTGAAGATATATACAACAATTGAGTTATTAAATTGTCTGCATAAAGGTCAGGGATTGTGTATATTTATAATATTTGATTCATTCGAAATAAATTATTCGTAGAGATTTACATGTTTTGACGATGTACTCATCGCGTGTGTTCGACGTTCCTTGGCCTACCCATTGTACAGACATTGGAAATTGGCTTGTAAGGTTGTACAAGATGTAAAAGATATCTTTCAACTTGGTAAGCTTTCGATCCCATTAAATTTTCATCATTTAATAGTGTATCGCCATGGAGTGTTTCATTTCAGAAAAAGCCATTTCGCTAACTTTCATTGAAATTCATCACAATTAGAACTGGGTTTTGTAATATCCTAAGGCCTGGGTCAAACGTCGAACGTCTCATGCGTGTCGCTCCTAATGCATAAAATTGTGTTACATGACTCTTTTGAGAGAAAACTTAAAAATGAATAAAAAGAAATTAAAATCATTTATGCATTAGGTTCGGCGCATGAAAAGAGCGACGTTTGACTTGCTGTCGCTCCCCCGTCGCATAATGCGACATGCCCTGTCGCTCCAAACGAGGTCTGTCGAACTTAATTCATTCTGGCGCACTTAACCAAGTCAAACGTCGCTCTTGTGTCGAACTTAATACACCAATTAGTTTCGGCGCATGAGAAGTTCGACGTTTGACCCGGGCCTAAGTGTCTTAGATGTCTTTTCACGAGTTTACGTGTCGAAAGCTGTCAAAACTATACCACTGTCGATATTCAATGGGTTGTAACATTATAAGAGGCTGCTCATTTGAATAACGGGGTGGACGATTTAGTTTAAAACCGTTTTTGTTTGCACATAGTTTTGTTTTTATTGTGTAGGTCGCAGGAAGATTTTGAAATGCTTGCTTGAAATTTTGGTGTTGTTTAACGAAAGTGATCCACGATATCTTCTCAATGAGCTTTACATCACTGACTACTGCGTTTGGATTCAGAAAGTGAAGTGCGTTACAATACAACAATGGACAATGTGCATTATGATTCTATTTTGAATTAGACAAAATGCGTAGAATAGATCACTACAGCAAGAAAGAGCATCTGATATTGAGTAAAATTACAAAGTTTGATTGCAAAATATTAAAGTATGCAGAAAGTGTAGTCCTGGGGCCGGTTGTTCGTACGCCGTTTAGCTTATAAATGGCGGATAAGTTCAAAATAGAAGTCATATTTACGTCTTCCTTGATCAACGAATTTGAAAGCTTTTTAAATGAATACAGTAATCAAGTAGTTTCATTAAATAAGATTTCATTCAAAAGCTTTATTATATATGTGGGAGTGTTTGTCTATTTTGACTTATCCATCGTTTAAGCTAGACGTCGTACGAACAACCGGCCCCTGGGACTGTTTGTACGAAACTCGTTTAGCTTAAACGGTGGATAAGGACGAAATAGATATCACATTTGTACATTCCTTGTGCAATCGAACTGAAATTTTTTAAACTGATAACAATATTTACGTCTCTAACTATTGGTTTAACAAATAAGGTTGGGCAGTGGTGGATTTATAAGGGGGGTGCAAAGGGGTGCACACCCCTTTTGGCATTGTTTAACAGGGGTTCATGGAGGGGTGCAAAAATCAAATTCATCCTATTTTTGACCAAATTATGTATAAGAATTCAAGGCAGCTATAGATCAAAATTGCTGATATTATTGATAATATGAGTTTTTCTGCCAACGTCTATCATTACAAATAAAAATAAAAAGATAATTAATAATTGTATGAACTATTAATTAAATACACTGACTTCACTGTACGCTTGTGTTAATGGTTGGCCCTTATGTTTAGGTTTAGCTACTCACCAAGGCTGAGCACCCCCCAAAAAACCCTGCTGGATCCACCACTGAGGTTGGGTTTGAAAGATTTAAAACATATGAGAAAGTGTTTTTAAATTCTGGCGTATCCACTGTTTAAGCTAAACGGGCTTCGTGCAACAGGCCCCTGTGAAGTTTGCCATGCAATTTTGTATATTTATTACATGAGTAAATTGCTACCATTTTCGTCTCAACATTAGCACACTTCGCAGGAATATATTTTCCATGTTAAACAACATTTCCAGCCACAAGTCGCAAGTTTACTAAAGTCAAGATGTTCTTTCCTGCTGCGGTGATGGATTTAACTAAATCCAGCTTTAATCTCTAGTGCAAATTGTCCATTAGTAGAGAATTCGAATCTTGATTTGATTCTTGTTTTTTCAAGTAGTTCAAAAAAGCAGACGAACTTTTGAACGTTTAATTTATGATACTCATACACTATTATTATATGCGAAGAAATGATCAAGTACTCGTCTGTTAAAAACTGTCATAGTTGATTGCCACTTTTACTTAGTCGTGATGTGTTTCCATTGTATAGGGAAAAAAGAATTGAATCAATAACAAAGAAACTATTTGAGGTAAAATGAAGTTTCGATGCATTACCCATATTATACTTGTTCTGTCATCCTCGCTTATGTTATTTAGCGTATCTACGTTTCGCGCCATACAGCGCGATTCTCAGACTCAGAGACTATCGGACAGTAATCTCGGACAGGGGGGGCTCAAAACAAGATTGTTGTAGTACTTCGTATTTTTTTTTGCTTTGTATTCAAGTTTATAGAGACATTCTCTTTTTACCGCCGAATTAAACAAATAAAGAGTTTATTTTTGAAAGCGAGTTATACTAGCTGATGGAGGGGTTTCTGTCGTCAAGCCCTGATGGATCACAATAATACTTTCAAACTAGTTTTCTTTAGCTTCGTGACTGGAACATTCTCATATTTATTTCATTATCGTAAACTTTACGAGTGGACAAATCAATCAAACAATGAAATTTTTGCTTAGAAAAACACTACAGATTGTTAAAGAGCTCGCAATCCCAAGGTACACTCCCTGACCTCGACATAGGAGCTTCAAAAAATTGGGTTTGCCTGAAAAACTGCTAACGTAGACTTGTTTTCTGTTTAAGACGAAAATAACAAAGGGTTCAATTGGCTGGGATCTTGAGGAATTGGAAGCTGCTGCCATGCGTGTTAATGATGAAGAAGACAGTCCAGATTCCAAATCGAGTGAATCCGATGATTCAACGGAACTTGACGATGATGAAGCGGAAAATTGCGACAGCACGGATAGTGACTCTAGTGTAAACGAGACTGATCACGGGAACGCTTTGGAAACTTTGCGAAACAAAATTCACCACGAAAAGGCGTCAACGGAAAACGGCGCTAACCACGAAAACTCTTTAATCGCAAACGGAATTGATCACGAAAACGCTTTAACGGAAAACGGAATTGACGACAAAAAGGCTTTAAGAATTTCAGAAAACGATGGGTGCGAAAAGGTTTGCACAGAAAATGGAGTTTATCACGAAAATGCTGTAACAGTTTCGGGGAATACAGTTGATCACAAAGAGGCCTTATCACCAGACGAGACACCAAGGGTTGCTATTGATTTAAATATTCACTTTGACAACGATGAAAGTGATTTGGGTGGATGTTCGGATGAAGAAAAAACTCCCAAAGTTGAAGTACTGCCTTCACTGTTGTTTCCAAATCCAGGATTGCGTGGAAAAAATTTAGTCGAAGTTATAGATAACGAGGCTGATGAAGATTGTTCATTAGAAGGCGATAGGGAGCAGTCTAGCCAATGTTCCAACTTCGATGGCGAAGATAAACGTAAAACGAGTAAAGCCATGATATGTGATGACGTCGAAAAACTCAGTTTAGACTGTGACGAAACGAATAGTGAAAGCGCGGAGCTTTTTTGCAAAATATCACAGTTGTCCATAAATAAATGATTATTCTAGGTATCTACTTAAATAAGTCAGAGTTCATTCAATAGAGAGCGCATTTTAACACGATTTTAAAGTCCGAAAGCGGTTTGTATAGGCACATCTTTTCAATGCTCCAGGGCTTTGAAATCCCTGTAAAGTTCGAGGTTGAGTATTGGGATCGACTTCTATAACTGATCGGTTATGCAAGTTACTAGTACCTTAAAAATATTTCCAATTACTGGTACCTTAAAATATTTCCAGCTTCCAGTACATTGAAAATATTTCCAACTACTGGTACGTTAAAATATTTCCAGCTTCTAGTACTAGTACTTTGAACATATTTCCAACAACTACTACCTTAAAAATATTTCCAACTACTATTTACTTTAATATTTCCATCTATTAGTACCTTGAAAAAAGTGCCAACTAGTAGTAGCTTCAATTCTAGTTCCACTTTGTAGTAAAATTCTCATGTCTGTTTTCTAATTGAGAGCGAAAATGATAGTTATAACAGCCAACACTATTCCAATTATCACAGCAATTTTCATTGTTGAAAAACCACCGTCTTCCTTCACAAGTCTTGTTTTGGTTGCTGAGACAGTGTTGCTGGTTGCATTTTCAATAGCTTGTTTTGCTCCAGGCCAGGAGTTTGGACCCATGAGACGATATTGTGAAGGTGTGCATGGTCCAAAGAAACATTTGAGAGCAAGGAGTGGGTCACAGAAAAACAATTTGATCAGCTGTGGTTTGCAGCCAATCATCTGAGCTAGTTCATCACAATATGGGACATAATCCACCTTGGAAGGAAATAAAAAGGAAGCAAGTTTAACCCATTAACTGGCAAGTGTTCACTCGTGATAAGGAAATTCGACAGAATAAAAATAAGTAAGTAATAAAGTAAAAAAGTAAAGCACACTTGGGTGCATTGTCTGTCAATAGATAGTCTAGTTAGCCTTGCCTGTTAGCTGGCAAATATTTCATACTGAGTATTATCTGGTGTTTATTATAAGGCATACTTTTTGAAGGATATTAGTTTATTCTTATAAATCGAGGGATGTTCAGTAAAAGTCCTGAGGGCATATAACATTGTTGCTGAAGGCTTAAAAATTGCATTGTACACTTTCCTCATGAATATAATTGACGAGGGATATTTTGAACTAAATATCCCTCATACCTGTATTGGGGCCACAGAAGCACTGCAAAAGTTGTGGGCAGGGGGGGAGGGCACTGACCTAAAAGGGCATGTTAGTATTATGTATGCATGTGCAACTGCAAGTGGTCCAAAGAGAGATTGACTTCTGCCAGCAGTGCACTTATTAGCTTACAATGAGGGGGAGGGGGCAGCATTTGTATCTACCAAAAACCTTTCTTAGTTCAGTAGTTCCTGATCCAAGGGTATTTCTATTGCATGAAAAAAGGCACTTTCAACCCAGAAAAAAGCACTAGTTGCCCTGGTACAAAAACTGGGGGGGGGCAATTGCTCCCAATTCAGTTGTGCAGCTCTTCTCCCTGTACTTGGAAAACTACATCATGAAATGGCCATGTTGACGGAGTATATAAATGAATTGGGGAGCATTACCAGTCAATGGGTTGAACTTAGAGTAGCACTAAAGCCTGGTTGCCCCAATTATATTGTAATACACTGTTACATCATTACCAAACTGATTTTGCAATGAGTTTGCGACAAATTGGTTTTTAACAATATCAGACTTAAGCGTACCTGTACAGTGTGTCGTTTTGAAGTATAATAACGTTTCTTCATTTGTTCCTGCTTGAAAGAGATGTCTAAATTCATCTTCTCTTCATTAGGTAGCTTTGTCTTCCCTGTGAAGACAAGACAAGCTAACCTAGCTTGCAGTTCACTCATGGGGTTTATAGCCCCCAGTGGTTGAATATTCCCAATTACAGCCAATGTATGCCTCTTCAGAAATGGTGGAAAAACATACTTATACAAATTGACAAAATTTTTCATCACAATTTCATTCTCAATTTCTAGATAAGGAAATCGCATGTCATATCCAGTGCAAAATATCACAACATCAAGTTCATCAACCGAGGATCCATCTTCGAATTTCACTTTGTTCTTGGCAAATTCCTCCACATTAGGTTTCATGATCAAAGCTCCGGTAATAATTTGATTTGGTAATGAATCGTTGACCATTGGATGTTGAGAAAAAGGAGAATGATTAGGCTTGACACCAAATGTGGTGTGGCAAAATCGTCTGTTGCAACGATATTTTGCAAAGGTATCACTGACGGATCTGGGAAACAGATTGAATACTCTTGTGATAAAGTTCATGTCAACTGGGAAGCCACCATCATCAAGTCTCGAGAGCACCCACGACCCTCGTCTGGTGCTTAGGTAAACTTGTTTTGCATGACGACTTAATTCAACTGCAATATCACCACCAGAATTTCCAATTCCTAAAATGGTAAAACAAACTGTTCAGGGGCCAGTTCGTCGTAAGCTGGTTAGCCTAACCACGGCTGAACAAAATTTTCAAGTAAAATTTTTAGATGCTTGTTTACTGACTGGGAAACTTTTGTCTATAACGCTCTTCTATGAACAGCAGTTGTTTCTTTGAAGAATTTTGAAAAGATATCAACATGTAGTAGTAAAAAAAGTAAAAGTAGGGGCTAGTTGTTGATAACCGGTACCGTTAAAGCTAATTCAGTATTGATCCACTTGGCTTGTGGTGTGCACCAAGGGCTGTCTCTGGCACTAAACAATTTTCCTGTGCAATTATGGTGTAAGACAGGACAAAAGATAGGGAGCATTGGAGCCACTCAATGATCTAGCCCTTTGAGAGACAATGCACCCTTAGCTTATACATTTTACTCCTCAGGGTGTGACTTTTGCCAGTTGAAGGCCTGAGTTACCTTAAGTATCTGCAATTTCCTTTTGTTACTTTACTGAGTGGCAATACCTCCCATTATGTTACTTGTCAAAGTGTGAGTGTGCCAATAATTTTAAAAGTCAATTCATGACTATTCAGCTTCAACCAACATACCAACAATGAGAACGTTCTTTTCTTCAAATCCTTTGAAATCTTTGTAAGAATGACTGTGCATCTGAACACCTTCAAACTCTTCCATCCCTTTAAATGTCGGCCAGGAAGGTTGCCAATGGTGACCAGTACACGCCATCACTGCATCAAAATATTCGATGTCATCATCGCCTTCGTCATTGACCAGCAATTTCGAAGTGACCACCCACTTTCCAGTGTCATCAAAATCACGTGATCTCTTGACGCTCAAAACTTTTCGACGAAAGCGAATAAATTTTTCCAATCCAAAATTTTTTGCATACATTTGAAAATATTTTATGATGCGAGTGTTGTGCAAGTAGGGGGGGTAGTCCTTCGGCATAGGGAAATCGCTGAAACACATCATTTCTTTGCTTGTATTAATAGTAGTAGAACGATATACTGAACTTGAGATGCTGTTTTCTTCTGTGAATTGCCACATACCCCCCAAATAGTCGTCTTGTTCGAAGCACACTGGCTCCAATCCATCATCCAAACAGCATTTTATCGCCGTTAAACCGCTTGCACCAGCACCAACTATAGCTACACGAAGCCTAGACATTGAGGGTCACTTGAAAGAGCAAACAAAATATTTTGTAAGCGTAAATTTTCCTTCAAAAGTCTTACTTTTCTTGGGGTTCTTTATTCTTAATCTAATTATTTGTTCCTCTTTTCTTGTCACGTAGTCACGCCCTGGTTCCTGTGGTGCTTCGGCATTTTCACTATGAAAGGAATTTTCTTTGAAGGAAATTTGAAGAAAATAGTTTTGAGGGAAATGTGGAAGGAAATTCTGGAAGAACGAAAGGAATGTTGAGGGAAAACGCTAAATGTTACCAATGGTAATGTCTGTACGTATAAACTAAAGTCATGTAATTACGTTTAGACCTTAATGCAATGATAAAACGGAGCATGTGATCTAGACAATGGATCCAGATAATCGTTTCGTTAAAGAAAACTCAGAAAAGGCTATGCAACGAATTTGATAATTTCTGTGAATAAATTATCTAACGGAAATTTGAAGAAATTTGATTTTAAAATTTCTAATATGGCGACGACATCCATGTTTCAAAAAATTGGATATCACTTTTGTTTGGGGAACTTTAGAACACCTTTCAGACTAGCAAGGACTTGTTCCATCTCCAGGTATTTGGTTTGGTCAGTTTATTTTGCTTGCCACGTCGTACATTGGTTGCATTTGCGTTTCAAAACGGGAGGAGTCAGGAGTGATGAACAATTTCTTGTTTTCATACTAGCTTTGTTGAAAGCTGGTGCATCTATTGATACCGTGCCATTATGCAATGCACTATAATAAAACTGATTTTACTAATCAGGTTATAAAAGTGTGGTGGGAATTAGGTGAGGGTATGGGTGCCTGTATTTTTCCAAAGAATATGAGTCCACCTTTAACACAGGGTGCACCGGTGCACTCCAGGCTGCATTTGAAGGGCTATACGCCAAAGATCTTTGGCGTGGACATGAAGAAATTGCAGAGCATCAGCGTGCAATGAAGGATTTGCAGCAGTCTGGTGTGCCATTTGGCCAGTTTTGTTTATAGAACAAAATTTGCATGGGTATATAAAAACATGACCATGTTGGTGCAATGCTAATTTAGTATTGGTGTATGTTTGGTGTGAGATTGACCTAAAATGCACCCTGGGGTGCACTGCAATATTTTTAAGGGTGATTAACTTGGTTTTCTTATTTTTAGCATCTCAGGCGTGAAAATTTACACGAAAAAGGGTGATAAAGGTTCAAAGACATTTAGACAAAATAGATTCTTCCTATATGCAAAGCTTTAAGGCTGCTTTCATGTTTAACTGTAGCATAGTTTAATTTCTTGAGCATCAGAGCATAAGCTAAAGACATTAGAAGAATAAATATGCTGAGGCATGCTACAGTGCAGTTGAATGGAAAAGCAGCCCTGAGGCTAAACAGTGTACTGATCTTAAAGTGTAGTAATTGATGCACAGCAATTAGCAGACTACCTCCAGGCACCAGTGGAGTAATGTCCTAATTTTGTGGAGAAAAAAACTTCAGTTTTATAGCTTTTCATTTTTCAGGGTACTCTTACAATTTTCTTGGCGAGCGAAGATTGAAAGATGATGAAATATTTGAAGCTCTCGGAACCACGGATGAACTTTCATCTGCCATTGGGTTAGAGCTTCAATAACTTTCTAAAAGAAGAGCTGTCTTTCTGTTTATTTGCTTGCTTTTTTGTTTTGTTTAGCTTAGCCCTAGTTGTAAAGCAAGCCATGTAAGAAAAGCAGATTTTTATTTTTTCAGACTTGCTTCAGAATTTTGCGCAGAGAAGAATCATGAAGTGGTGGAACAACTTCAAGAGGTTTGAAAAATTGCAGATTTAGAGTGAAATGCATGTATTAGCAAGCAAATTGAGAAAGAAATACTATCCAAACAAACTAGCAAATCAACAATCACACAGACTGAAGAATAAAACTTAAGATGAACAAACAAACGAGCAAAAAATGAAAAAACAAACCAATAAACAAGCAAACAGTCAGGCAAACAAATGAAAAATCAGGCAAACAAACAGACAGATGAATAGTTTTTTTATAGATTCAGTGTGTTTTACAAGATGTGGGCTCCAACATAGCCACCCCAAGAAACTCGAAAAATGAGAAAAAAGTTGGTTAGTCTATTTCTTGAACATTTTTTAACATTTTATATTCAACTTATTCAGACATTGGTTTAACTTTTTGTAATATGTCATTAGATAAAACACATTTCCAACTGGGTGAAGTAGAACGGCTAGAAACGTGGATAGACCAATACCACTCGGAACTTCCAAAACTAACAAACTTTGTTTTACCTGTAAGTAACTTTCCATTAATAATGTTATGTACCATTTTACACAAATCAATCAAACTGCAATTCTTAAATAAGTTAAGAATTCCAGTTTGTTTTCTTGTGCAAAACTTCATCTTCCTGGACATAGGACTCTGTAGATTATGAGTCTAATGCAGAACTGTCATCTTGTTGAAATGGCCATAATCTACAATGATTTTTGTGGGATGAAAAATACCTACAGGACATTGCTTTAAAGTCAGCAATGATGCCAAGCAGATAACTAATCATAGATCTGTGCTTCCCTGCTTTTAATTGATTTTTGACTGCAAAGGATTCTGGTTAGCAACAAGCTGCCATAAGTCAGGTAGCTATGAAAATGAGTTTTACCCTTGTTTCATACATGCAATTTTGAAAGATATTGCCATACTTTTTCAAATGACTCATATGTCATAAGTTTGCTTCAGAAAAGTTTGCCGTTCATGAAGATGAAATTTTTGCCAGGAAACCTGTAATGTCACTTTTTTTAAAATGACTTGTGTATCATAAATTCTGGTTTCTGGAAAGTTTGCCTATCATGAATATAAAGTTTCTGCATGAAAAGATATATTCACACTCTTTCTCTAGTGACTCATATCCTATAAATGGATGTATATGCATGTTTCACTCCAGACCTTCAAATAAATTACACACTTCAATGAACAAATGCAGGCTCTAAAGCTTCAAAAAATTCTCCATCTGGTCTAATTTTGCTAGTCTGGTGGTAAAAGTAGTTCTAGCCTCCATCTTGCAAGATCTATTTGTAGAAGGGCAGAAAGAAGGTACCGTTAAATTTTTTGAAAATCAATCATTAACAAAAAATTTTTTTTAAATGTACATGTTTAGTCAGTGTCTTGAAAGTGGATGAAAACCAATGTAGTTGGAAATATTTTCATGGAAGTACTTTCAAAGTACTAGTAGTTGGAAATATTTCAAGGGGAATAATCTGAGGCAGAGATTTTTAGCTAAAAGCCAGTTCAAATAGAAGCAATATGGTGGACCAACATTTTGTACTCAATTTGCGATATCTGTTTCAATACCCCGTTGGATATTTTGTGCTGCTCCAGGATATTGAATACTATTGCAGTTGCAACATTGTTCAATCAACAATGTTGTGACTGCATCCATTTCAACAAGCCTTGACTTCAACATTCCAGAATTGCACCACTGGTTCGCTCAGGAAGCACAGATGGCGAAGTCCTTCGTTATATTAACAGGTGAATCTTTTAAAGTATAATTAATGAACCATTTGGCTATTTTACACTTGGAGTGTTTTCCGTTCAATTGTATATTTTATCAACATATTTTGGTTAGATTGAGTGACTACTTGTTCACTGCCGCAAGATATGTTTGTCATGTTGAAGGAAAAACGGAGAGAATATACAAGCGAAAACTGGACAAGCTAAGGCAAGAATAAAAGAGCAATCCAATGAAGATGTCGCAAGGAAGCTGCTAGTAATTTGCTTTTCAAACCTCCCAGTAACAGGAATTATCTAATGTGAACATTTCACTGAAGTGAAATCTTTAAATGAGAATGCCTCTAATACAGACATCTTTCTGAGACATGACACCTTTGTAGAGTAGACACCCTCTAATGCAAATACACCTGTGATTGGGACACCTCTAAGGTAGACACTTTTGTAACGCAGACACCTTATAAGTATGGGCTCCTCTTAATTGACTAGTTGCTAAAAGTGGCCTTTTTAAGTGACACCCATCCCAACTATCTGCTTAGAAGTCTAACAAGTGTGAGACATAAGAGTCATCAATTTTTGAGCATTTATTATTCTTTCAAGTACATGTTGTTGTTTTAATCGAAGAGTCCGAAGCCCATGTCGTCATCACTTTCCTCAGACTCTTCTTTTTTCTCTTCCTTTTTCTCCTCTTCCTTGGCAGCTTCGCTCTCACCTGCGCCACCACCTGCGGCAGCACCTCCACCACCACCACTTGCCATGCCACCAGTAGGAATACCAGCCAGTTTCTCTTTACCAGCTGCAATCACCTATGAGACAGAAACCCACTTAAACCCATCAAGTGGCAAGACTTCACCTCTGACAAGTAAGCTAGTCTGGCATTAGACAAAATAAAATATATAATAGGCTGTTGCGGTATTCAAAAAATACCAATAACCGATATTGGAAAAAAATACCGATAATATCGATACATCAATATTCTTCCACGTTTGTGTATTGCATAAATTTAAGCCAAAGTTGTGTTTAAAAATGACACTAAACAGCCATGATATGGCCAAGAGAGATATTTTACAGAGTGTATAAATTGTATATGTTGAAAGAACTTTAAGAAAAAAGATTAGTATTTGATTACAAATTTAAATTTCGAACTATTTGACTTGTGTCCGGTTAGCGAATTGAAATGTAAATTGGCATACACTAGCCGCATTCAAGATTATGTAGTGTGATATATTTTATAGTGTTACTTTTACAGTATTATCATGGTGTTTGCATTATTGCAGCGTTTTTGTGAAACTGATAATACAGACAAATATCAATGTTTTGATATATTGAAAAATTGCTATTTATAAAAAACCGATAGCTTTCGGTATATCAATATATCGCAACAGCCTAATATATGCAAAAGCAGCATTATCATGTTTTTGCATTCAATAGATTAAAAAGAGATATTGTCAGATAGTTTAGTAGTTAACAAGAGAAATTGGTAGATAGCTTACTTAACCCATCAATAAGCAAAAATTTCCTCCTAAAAGAGTAAAATTGCCTTGCATTAATGTGTCAAAAAACTACCTCGTTGATGTCTTTTCCATTTAATTCTGAGACAACTTTGTTGAGTTTTTCGTCATCAATGTTGACTCCTACACTTTCCAAGATTTTCTTGATATCGTCGGCTGATGGCGAATCGTTACCACCAAGATTTGCTAACAGGTAAGCGGCCACGTAACGCATCTGGCACACAAAATCATTTTAAGGTAATTCATTCAAATTACAGTATTTTTTTTGCATATATTTTGCCATTGACATTATTGCCACAACATTTTACCATTGAAGACTAACCTTGATTCTAACTATTAGGGGCACTGGATAGTGAATTTTTCAGCATTCATATACTCAGACAAAAAATTATGAAACTTCCATTTTGGTTGACAATTTAAAGATTAAAGACTTTAATCTATCGATATCAGTCACAATTCTATGCTACAATGATCAATGGGAAATTTTACGATGGTTACAAAATATCACAACCGGCCCAAGCCAAACAATGCTTAAATCACTAGACTTGATTCTAACCGTTATCCCGTTAGCCTTTTACGAAGCAATTTATGAAGCATTTCTTAGTGTCTATTCAAGTCAACCAGTGTTAAATAGAACTAAGAAAATAATGAGGGGGCCTGCTTCCAAATTGTATTATGTTTTTATATTAATTTATGAACTTGCAACGCAAACATAGCTTTTAATCTTTTTTGTATTCATAAACGAAAATTCTTTCGATTTTATTTTAAAAAAATACACAAGGTGAAGCAGTCTAGAGAGAAGAATTCAGTGCTGTTCATTTCACACACGTGGCTGCAGTCCAACTGAATAAAAATATACAAAAGCGTGTGTTTCAATTTCAGACCTCTTTAAGGATAGATGCTGTTATAGCACTTTCAAAAACGGGTTTTCTCCGCCATTTTACTTACTTTTTAAGTCGGCTAGGACACGAAACGAAGTGCACGCGAAGGTTTTTTAGAAAGAAAAGTTACAAAATCCTGCTTGGCCTTGAAGCTTCGACAGAAAGGGAGAAACGTGAGGGAGATTGGGAACAAATGGTGGGCATTTCAATAGTGGGGGGCCCGTTTGGAGTTTGCAGGTGTTCAAAGCTCTGATCTCAATATATTAAAGTTTTTGCGGTCAAAGTGGAGTTTTCTTGCGTAAGCAAGCTGGGGTTATTACATCGAGAAGGGAAAGCTTGTTAAAGAAAATAAATTGTTGAGTTCGTAATAAAGAAAGTAGTATGGCGGTTGTATGAAAAGAGAAAGAAGGGTGTGTTTATTCGAAGAATCAGTGTAATATTCCGTACGTTCCCGAAGGTACACCGAAGGTATTCCGTACAACGCGACGTTTTCAAATTTCAAAACAAGATGGCAGATCGAGTGAGTCAACTTCAAGATGCTTTGAACGAGGTGCGTTGCTAATTTTTCATTATTCATTAGGTCATTCTGGTGTGTCTATGTTACGATTGAGGAATAATGGGTCGAATTTTCCAGTCTATGAGTGAATGTGTTAAATCTTCATTTGCAGTTGGCAAATCATTTCTGCAATAGCATTGGGATTTTGCAACAGACAGCTCAGCCAAGTTCTTTCAGTGGTTTTGAAAAGGAAGGTTTGTACGAGACAACGTCCTTAACCTTCTTGTGGGTGCTAGGAGAGTCGGAGCTACTCCAGTTTAGCAGACACCTTATGACGCCAACCATCCAAAACGCATGTTAGACTAAGGAGGGGAGCCCCCAATCCCACCTTTACCATAACGTGGTCTGTCTCTGCTAAACTGCAGTCTAGCCTGGCTGCTGTACTTTATAGTTGCCAACCCATCATGTAGCAAGAGTCCCCCCCTGAAAAGTGAAATTGCCTGAGAATCGACAGAGTATAGTGTATCGGAAAGTCGCATCGAGGCTCAACATTTTGGATAAGAAGTATATTTTTTCTTTAGAAAGTGATTCGAAGCAAGATCAAGCACCTGCTCCAGAAAGTAAGTTTATAGAAGGCAAAACTTTTACCATATTATGGAAATTTTGGGTAGCGATGCTGTGTAAAATCATCTAGTCTTAGATGCACGACCAACAATATCAGCATTAAATGGAAATATTCTTGCATACCTGAAGTTATGGGAATGTTTTCTTGTTACAAATGTTGTGTGCAAAATCCCTTTATAAGGAGAAATTTATTCACCATTTACTAGGGGCTGCGCAACATGGGAGCATTGGAGGCAAGGGCCCCTCCCCACTTTTTGCATCAGGAGAAAATGTACCCTTTTTTAACCTATTGATGTAATTAGCACACTGCTGGAAAAAGTAAATATATCTTTTCAGATCGCTTGCAGTTTTGTATGCATTATGCTCACATAGCCTTTTTGGTCTGTGCCTCCACCCCTTCACTTTTGAAGTGCCTCTGCAGCCCCTGCTACTTACCCATTTCAATAGGTCATTGCCCTTTCAAATAAATGCACCGTTTGAAAATGAAACTCACTGTGCCCTTCTTATATATTTTACTCTGTGTAACACCAGGTAATTTTAATCATTATGGGGCTCTAAGAACATTCAGAAATGTGCTAGAACTACTGGGGATAGCCGGCGACCAGCCCTTGTTTTGAACTCTGCGTTAGGGGAACTCCTTTTCATTACTGGGTTCATTTCAGTTGATAAAACAGGGTTCGAATTGGCGGCTCGCAATTCGCAATTTGCGAGTCGTTTTTGACCATTTGCGAATCGAAAATTCTATTTTTCGCATTTTTTCGTGAGTCGGTTTTTAGTAGAATGCATTGCTTTCAAACTTTTGTACGTTTTTTCCCATAAAAACATCGAAGTCCCTTATGAAATATCATGGAAATGGATATTCTAAACTCGTGACCAGTGCTCGCGACGGCCGCGATTTTGTTTTCGACTTTTCGCTTTTTGTAGACAGTGTTTCCACTTCTTCAAATCAAGACTTCCTTAAAAATTTCCCATATTTCCTTGAAAAAAAATTGCGAGTCGAGTTTTCTTCACCGATTCGAACCCTGAAAATCCCAATGTCTTTGTAGGCCATGCCAGACTATTTGCTGCTCTAATTGCAAGAACTGCGAAGGATATTGACTTTCTTATTGACTCATTACCAAGTAGAGAATGTTCACCAGAACTACAGGTAAACTATGCCTATATGCCACAAGGGTCTCTTCCTGTGCGTCAATCTCAGCGAATACCAATTTCGTCATGGTGAGACTGCAGCTACTAATTGTCGGTCCATGACGAAGATGCAATGCATTCCAGTTCTATATTTTGTTCTGTCTAATGCCAAATAAGTTTACTAAATTCAGCATTTGGCAATGCAAAATGTAGATTTTAGATGCATTGCATGTTAATTGCATGGTATTTGATAGTGTAAAATATTTGAGTAGGTCAGTGCTACTTTGTGGTTGAAATAATTATTTGGTAGCATGAACAAGGTATTATCAAAATTTACACCAGATTGCAAGTCTGGACAAACTTGAGCATGAAAATGAAGAGGCTGCTAAAAAGCTTGAGCAGACGATTAGGAAAGGAGGTAAGATAACATGTTACTCACTTATCAAACACGGGTTTAGTAAATGCAGCTCAGGCAGTTTTGTTATTCAGGGCCATTGGAAGCTTGATCGGATTGGGGGGCCAACCCTCATGAGGCACCACCATGGTGGGTGCCGAGCAAGAAAATTTTGACAATTTCATGGCTCTAGGTCGTCGGAAAAGACTGTTTTCAAGCACTTTTGTATTACATACAGCTCATTTTGGTCATGTTCATTGCTACACTATTTTAGTTAAACTATTATACGTGACTCAGGCAATCGAGGTCTTAATCAGGTGCATTAAAAAATGTATCTGTGGTAAAATATTTGGGGGTTTAGCCCCCCCCCCACTTTTAGTATTGGGGGGACCTGGACCCTCATGCCCTCCCTCAGCTTCCTACGCCACTGTTATCTAATTCATCGAGTGGCAATTCTAATGTTTCCAGCTGATATATTTTACCCAAGTATTTCCCCTCAATTCAATGTTTAATTAGCTACCCTGATGTGCATTTTAGAAGTGGTGCAGGAAATGTTGCAGAATGCTCTGAAAATCATGGCTGAAAGGCAACTAGATTCAGAGCGAGAAGTTCTGGAAAAGTGACCGCTTCTCAAGAAATGGCTCCAAATGAATTTGTTTCGTGCCCATGCACCACGCCCGTGACTTCTCGTGACCATTTTATTTACCACATGACCTATGAACTTCAATACAAGCTCTTACATGAAGTTGGTGAGGCGTAAGCTCGCAATGCGTTATGAAAGATTGATATGTAACGCTGGTCACGCTCATGTGGTCGCGCTTATGGTTAATCCCGCTTGGTTTGAGATATGATTGTATGTTACATGAAGTATTGCCTTAATAAACAAAAAAGGATTTTAAATTTTCAAGGTGTTAGAAAAGA
>JAOBYK010346578.1:0-17342 GCA_025434845.1 Phenganax subtilis | reverse complement strand
TGAAGGTCCGGGCTAACGGACCGAAAGCTTTGCAATAATAAATATACATGGTGTATACCTCAAACGATTACTGATAATAATAGTCTTACATTGGTTCCTTGTTTTGAAATTCTCAAAGGATATATAAACTTTGTATCATGTCCAAATATATTAACATAGATTCCAGGATTTTGTCTCTCAAATGTATCAACCCCAGAAAATAGAGTGTTTGCACTGACGTCATTAATTATGCGAAATTATGCAAAATTGTAATTGCGCGCCATATTGGTGGTATATCGATTTAAATTTTGAGTGCTGACATGCATGATAAGTTGAAATCCGATTATAATGCTAATTGGTCATGTCTACATCCAAAAAAACGTCACAAAAGCGTGTTGAAGCGGCACAGAGATATCGGGATGGCTTGAATACGCGAGAAAAGGCTAGATATGAAGAGAAACTCCAGCTGATCGGTGGAGTAGACCCATATGAAATGGGACGATTGTCACAAGATGAAAACCTGCTACCAAGTGTCACTTACCCAGACATTGTGAATTACTTAGTTTTTACACCCAGTACATACACAGCAGACGACTTGAAGTGCTACAAAGGGTTAGAAGCGTACAACCAGATGGTGTGTGGCTGGGTCAGAGATGTCCAGTGTAGAGAAATTCAAGGAAACAGTCTTGTAAGAGCAAAGGTTTGTTTATTGTTTTTGTAAAAATGTAGGTGATTATCAGTTGTCCAATCCTTATTCGACTGTGATTCCTTGTGCATAGTTGCTTTGACTGTTGCATCAAGACAGTCCATGTATTGGTTGATGATCTTAGGTTTGTTACATATATTTTATTTGCTACATGATGTATTTGCTGATAAATCCGAAATGTGAAACAGTCGTAATACTAGAATGCTGTGACCAAAGTATATCGTAATGATAAGTAGTAAAAAGTGCTGTCATAGCATTTGTGATAAATTAGTACTGTAATAAGCGGAACAGGCACATATGGGGACGTTTTGACAAGAAAATTGTTGTTTTTGCTTGGATATGTTCATATTTGTTATAATAACTGTGAGTTCAACGTTTAGTGTAAATTTAAGGTTCTTCATTTGCAAAGAATTTGAGAAAAGCCTTTGGAGCCATGGGTACTTGCAGAAAAGAATGGAAAGATTCTGGCCTGTCACTGCACCTGCATGATAGGCCTTGGAGAAACTTGCACACATTTTGCTGCTCTGCTTTTTTGTTGTTGAGACTATCACAAAACTGCGGGATTCCAAAACGGTTACTCAAGAAAAAGCTTACTGGTTGGTCCCCAATTCAATAAAAAATATTGATTACAAGGAGTGCACAAGTATCGACTTCACATCAGCGAAGACCCTGAAAAGGAAACTGGATAAAAGTATTTCTTGTCCATCTGATATGAGCATTAGCTCTTCTTTGGCAACAAAGTCGGTGAAGAAAACACCTGTACCAACATTAGATAAAATTACAGGTCTATTTAGTTCCTTACATTCCACAGGATGTAAGTCAGTCATACTGTCTCTTGTTGCTCCTTATTCTGAGGAATTTATTCCCCTACCAGAAAAGGAAAACTTCCCTGTTGTTTTGACTGAACTAAGAAATGAACTTGCTATGGACATGAATTATGATGAATTGAAGAAATATTGTGAAAGCATACATATTTCAGTGACAGATGAGCAAGCTAAGTCAGTAGAGAAAGCCACTCGTGAACAGGCCAATTCAAAATTGTGGTTTCACTTTCGTTCTGGGCGAATTACTGCTTCAAAAATGAAGTCTGTATGCCGCACAGATCCAACAATGCCAGCACAAAGCCTCATTAAATCAGTTTGCTACCCATATGCATGTAAGTTTTCATCAAAAGCCACTGACTGGGGATGTACACATGAGAAAATTGCACGTGAAGTTTTCTGTGAAAGAATGAAAAAAGTACACGAAAACATTAAAGTAGAAGATACAGGATTTTTCATTAGTCCTAATGCACCTTATGTTGGTGCATCTCCTGATGGACTTATGAGCTGCAACTGCTGTGGACAAAGTGTGCTTGAGATAAAATGCCCATTTTGTGTGAAGGATAACAAAATAGATGAAATTGAAGGTGACAAAAGGTTTTGCTTGAAGAAGGATTCTGAAGGTAAATTACACTTGGACAGAAATCACATGTATTTTTACCAAGTGCAAACTCAGCTGGGTGTTTGCAGGCTTGATGTAGCATACTTTGTTGTCTGGACAGAAGAAGATCTGTATTTTGAACGGATCACATTTGATGAACAATTTTGGGATGAAATGTGTCAGAAAGCAAAGCATATTTTTGATACAGCCATACTCCCTGAATTGACTGGGAACTTCTACACTCGCCTGCCAAAGCCCAATGTTAGAAAACCTGTAAGCAATTCAGCTTCCCAGGACATTCAGCCTGCTACAAGTAAAGAAATCAGTCATATAAGCACTAGAAAAGTCCTTTCAGAGCTTGATGTTAATGTTGTTAATCCTCTTACCCAAGTACAAGATAGTGAAGAATCATTGTCTAGGACAGAACCCAGTTGGTGCTACTGTGTTCAGGTAGAATCTGGCAGAATGGTTGCCTGTGATAACCCCAAGTGTCCAGTAGAGTGGTTTCATTACTCTTGCCTTGGTATTAGTTGTGCTCCAAAGGGAGAGTGGTACTGCCCAGATTGTCGGAAGCTGCTACAGTTTCAGCCGAAGAAACGAAGGAATAAAGACATTAAATGATCAACTTAAAGCTTACTGATAGATTTAGTGCCTTAGTCACTTCTTTCAAAACCCAGCCCACATTTTACTCCAAGAGACCCGACTAGATTATCAAAAACAGAATCAACTATTATTAAATTTAGAACTATCTCTAACATCATGTGCTTCATGGGCAATCAATGTTTGTTTATTTTGCATCTACAATCGATGTGGACATGTTTACACAAGCACAACAAACAACAGCAATTTTGTCTATCAAAGTCATGTTGTCAACTCTGCTGGTAATGAACTCGAGGGGCAAGGGTCCATTCAAAATGGTATATTTCTGTCTGACACTCCCTATCACCCTTTCTACATGTATGCGAACATGTGCTATGTGTCTGGTAGTTTCAACATCAAGAGGGCACAACTGGGACTTGCCCTTTGTAAATGCAGGAATTTTAGCTTCAGCCATCATGCTACCAAGTGTGTCTTTGATATCAAATCCACGATCAGCAAGAATCAAATCACCAGGAGTAATGTAATTTAAGAAACCACAGTGTTCTGTTATGTATTTGTCGCTTGCTCTTCCTCCCCATGCTTTAGATATGTACGACACTGATCCCTGTGGAGTTATCCCAATGAGGAATTTCACTGTGTTATGATGCTTATATGAGGACCATGTTTCTGCTCTTGCTTTCAGATTAGAAGGTCTGTCTATAAATGTTTCAAAGCAATCAATAATGCAGGCACATTTTTTCCCAAAATATTTGCGAAATTCCATTGGCATTGTTTTCTGCAGTTGTTCCCTCTCTGGCCACATTACAAGGTGTTGCATCCTTATATACATGACATCAACAACATCAGCCAAACATCTGGATATTGTTGATATTGATACATTGAACAAGTAGGAAAGGAAAGTATTTGAAATATTAAGTCCAAACCTCATCATGACAAGAATTAGTAACTGGAACTTATTCAGAGATTTTTTCACAGGAATATGAGGACAAAGATAACTGTACAAAGTGAAGAGCACTTGCCATTTTTGAAGTCCAGTGAAAAACAGAACCTTTTCATCATTTTCATTAAAATAGTGCTCGTCGTAAACTGAAGCGTTGTTTATCGCATTATCTTGTAACTGAAGGTTTTCGGTTCTCAGGTTTTGAAGTTCAGTAGTCATAAAATCTATTTGCTCTCCTGTGAGATCAGTTTGAGTCTCCTTTGTTAATAAAATTTCCTCAGCTTCTACCATTTCTACTTGGTCATTCCACTCCATAGCGATTTCATCACTCAAAGGGACTGTTTCTTTCTGGAGAAGCAAAGACTCAGCAGCTTCACATTCCACTTTCTTCTGCACGCGTTTCTTTCTGCGCTCAAACCTTTGAACTTGCAGGCAGGTTAACTGACTGTCTTCTGCCAGGTAACAAGCACATTTTGTTTGCTGATCCCCAATATTAATGGATGGAATCCAGTCTGGGTTATCTTCTTCATACAGCTCTGCTTTCTTGCCTGGAAAATGGAGGAAAAACTTAAACCACATACTTGTCAAGTAACCAGGCTAACTTGTTCTTATTTGTGGACAAAAGCAATTGTTCCTAGTTTAGTGTGTTAATGATTTTTCTGTTGACAATTGATCCTTGAAAGGTCTTGTATACTTTTACAGAATAAACAAAACAGGTATCATTTCAATTGTATCAAACAAAACCTTAAAATTTAAAAGGAAAGTTAAAATGTACCATCAACATTTCACTTAAACGTTTAACTGATTTTTAAAACTAGTTTCATTTGTCAATCTGAAGTGGTTCTTGCATTTTGGGTAATTTGTTGTCGAAATTTCAGTCTACTGGTTTTTATAAACTTGCCAGCTCTTTTAGGCGGGATTTTATACTGTAGCTGAATCAATTCCAAGCTTGCATTCTTTGTTTAATTAACCATTTGCCTACCTGACACAAAATGTGCGGAACAGATTCACACATTAGCCAAGTTCTTCCCTTCAAAGTTTTTATTAAGCTTAGCTAGCCATTGTCTCCTTCTACGTTCTGATAAAGATTTGCACTTATCACCCTGGTTTAAAATGACTGACGGCAGTCTGTAGAACTTTAGATGCGTCTCTCTATCCGATCTATTGTGGCAGCCATACATTCGACAATAATTCACCATATTTGTAAAGAAAACAGCGAAAACATAAAAACATGTAGATGATCAAATGTGCATAGTATCGCCAATATGGCCGCGTTGCGTTTGGTGCGCAATTGATGACGTCACGTGAAAACACACTATACACTCCCTTTATCAGTGATTTGTGTTGGAAATTCAACGTCCTCAAAATTAAGTGTTTTTGCCTTGTCTATTAAAAATGTTGTTATTCTGTTAGGGTGCGTTTCATCTCCATTTGTAAACACAATCGTTACAGCCCACTTAAAATAGACTTGATCTGAGTTTTCTGGATTTATAATAGCTTTCTTATCAGCTATCCATTTTGGAGTTTCTACATAAGAAGACCCTTTGAGTGGAACATATTTACTTCCTGAAACTTCTAAACTAAAAATATGTTTAAGCTGCCATCCAGAACCATTCTTTTGATATTGTGAAAAAGACTCTAATATTTTTTGAACCATTCTTTCATAAACCTCGTCTAGATTAGTTCCTAGTCAAATTATTTCTTGATTAGAATGAAAATAAGATTTTTCAATAATCTTTTCATCAGTAGCTGAATTAAATTTCATCATCTCACAACATAAAATAAGTTTAACCTTGTAATTTATGAATTTCTCTTGAATCAGTTTTATAACAAAATATTTTGCCTCATTAAAAAAACAGTGAATGTTAATATTCTTATTCCCCTCTGCTTCATAAACTACTACAGATTCTTTCAAAGCTGATTTTTAAGCCTAAACTTTATAGGTTTTATTTTTTCTCTTTTTCGTTTTTGACTCAAGTACTCATCAAGAACACCAGTTCTTATAAATTTCTTTAAATCAAACACCTCTCCTTTCTATAAACTTTAATTTCTTCTTTTCTTGAATCGCATTTTTCTTACTTTGTTTCCAAAACTCAATCTCCTGTTTTGGTTTATTTTCTTTTCGAAACATCTTCTCAGTTTCTCTAGCCTTTTTTTCTAGCTCAGTTTTAACCATAATTTTTATCATTAAGAAGTTCCTTTGCCCTATCTAAGTAATTATGAAAACTCGTCTTGATTTTTCCTGGTTTTATATCAATATCAAGTTTTTCCAATTCCTCATTTCCAGAAACTATTTTCTCTGTTATTTTTAAGGTTATATTCATCTCTCCTTTATTTAATGAAAAAAGTTTTTTAAAAACTCACCCAATTACTTTTAGTTTCATTTTGTGTTGTACTTGACATTGTTTTTTATTGTCTAGTAAATCAATTTTGAAATTTGTTTTTATAAAATATCGTTTTCAACTGAAAACCTACTTTAGGTCTATTCTCTTATTATAAAGTAGTTGTAAATGAGCCGATTTCAACACCTGATTTCAACCCGTTATTACAACCTTAATTTAATCACCAGGTAAATAAATTATAGAGGGTTAATTTAATTTAAGTGTGAGCGTCATGCATGATTAAACAAATGTCAATCATTTATGTAAATTGGATTGAGGGCGTTTACCTTTAATTAGTGATCCCACCCGATGATTAAAATAAAGACCTAAACTTTAATTGAGTTCAGGAAAGTTCATATTTCACCCGGTGATTAAATTAAGGTTTATAATTAGAAGTAGCAGCAGGTTGGAAATTCACCCGGCGATTAAATTAAGGTTTATAATTAGAGGTAGCAGCAGGTTGGAATCAGATGTTGAGCATGGTGTAGAATCAGCCCTTATACAACTACTTCTATCTTGGCTGTATTCGCCGACACATCACTTTCTTTAATAGATTTAATTCTTTCTAATATAATTTTTATATTACCAGTGCTGATATCATTAAATTCAGTAAAATTTTTTTGTATTTCAGCACCTCTAGGATTTACAGGCACTACAGCTTGTTTCTATTCATTTACTTTTATGTTTAAGCTTTGCAGTGTTTTACTATTATATTCTAAACTTTTTATCTTATCAGTTGAGTTTACATTATTTTCCAGAGTGCTTTCATAGTTTTCTTCAAGATTATTACTAAAATTATTATGTAAGCTTTTTATTTTTTCATCCAATTCTTCATCGGCGATATTTAAAGATTCAAGTCTTTCATAATTTTCATCTAATCATATGTTGGAAAATGACTTATTAGATTGTGAAATTCACTTCTAATGCTTTTAATTCTGTGTATAAACTCGGAATTTTTTAATATTGGTGTGTAATTAGTTCTAAGTGGAGTCGCTGCTGGTCTTGGCAACTCTTCAAGGCTAGCAGATCTTGAAAAATTAGGATTCCATGGAGGTCTTGTGTTAACTTTTTGTTGTATGGAAGTTATTAAACTTGGATTTTTTCAATTTCTGCGTCTTTAAGCAAGTTTTTGAATTCATTAACAGTGTACTCATATCTTCTATTTAAAGTACACTCAACATTTCCGTGTTCTACACTTTCTATAAATATTGGCATCTCCTTAAAGTATAGTTGTCCATTATCATTTTCATAAATACTGTTAAAAAGCTCAAATTTTGGAGCCGAATTGAACAACTTGAAGTATGCTGGGGATAAAATATAGAGTTATACGGTCCCAAGGTACATATACTATATTTTACTTTTTGGTAATTTGTATTGTGTTTAAGATCTGTGTCTGAGGGACAAAGTCGATGTTAATCATTTACATATAACTGTGGTAATGAGGTCAAATGATTGTTCTATGTAGGTGCTAACTACGTTTTATTTGTTTATGTTTTTGTGAGCAACTGAGCTCACTGGGTGTTTTGTTTTCTATATTTGCGTACTGATATGCCTTATACTGCATGCGAAGGCAATGCACGTGGCATGGCATGTGTAATACGATGTCTATGGTTATTATGATTATGATGTCCCGTTCTAACGAGAACTGACTATGTTTAACTTAGTTGTAACGTTTGCTCTCATGAGACTTTATCAATTTATTGTTGCAATTTTGGGATCATGCATGTTGTGCTAAACATCTGATTATAGCAATACCTTTTATAACTGCTTCGGTTTTCTTTGCATCACTCATTATGCAATAATCATATGTTTACATGACAGTAAATCTAGTGATGATACCAGTTAATGATAATTGGTAATAAAGTCAATGTATATGCCATGCTACAATAATAAAATATGAGTAATAAAATGAATGAGTGTGGTCGGAATGGATGTTAGAATTTTGGAACTAGGTGAAGTGGGGGTTTGGGAGGTGGGTAAAGTATGGTGGCCGAGCATTGCCATAAGAAATATTCATAAAACATATGCAATGAAACAGAAAACAATTGAAATTTAAAGTGTTTTACATTAAGAATAAACTGAAAGTAAAAGAAATGTAAAACACATTTATTCTGCAATCAAAATAAATGTGAAACGAGTTAACACTAAAACAAAATAAAATTAAAATCAAAAATCACTGTGGCCTATCCTTGCCATAGATCCACAAAAATCTACAGTTATCCCGCAGTAAAACCAACATGGCGGTTGCGCGTGTTCAAAATAACGATTGGTTAGAGGATGAATTTTTGAAAGAAGAAATGAAAAAACATGTTAGGCAAGGCTTAAGGTGTAAAGAGATCCTGGATTACCTTACTAGATACTTTCCACAATACGCGTGGAGTTTTCGTACTTTGGACAGGCGATTGAGAGCGTTCAATATCTTCTTCACAGATAAAGACGTGAGTGTTGAACAAGTTAAAGAAGCTGTACAGCACGAAATTGAAGGGCCAGGAAAACTTCTTGGATATCGTGCAATGCAGAACAAGATTCGACAGGTGCATGGTCTGAACGTTCCTCGGGATTTAGTTTATGCCGCCATGTATGACATTGATGCAGAAGGCTTAGCAGCACGACGTCCAGGCCAGAAGAATTGCAAGAAAAAAGGGCACTATGTTACGGAAGGAGTTAATTGGGTCTATTCTTTGGATGGACATGATAAACTAATGGGGTTCCAGAACAGCACCTTTCCATTAGTAGTGTATGGTTGTCTAGACACTGCAAGTCGAAAGTTGCTGTGGCTGAAAATATGGACAAGCAACTCTGACCCCAAGCTGATAGAAAAATGGTATTTGGAGTATTTATTTGAATCAAGAACTCTCCCCAGTATTATCAGAATTGACAAAGGTAGAGAAACCGAAACTCTGGCTACGATGCAAGCTTATCTCAGACAACATGGTGACATAGACCCAGTAAACACTGTCATATATGGACCATCTACATCAAATCAAGTATGTAACTAAATGAATGGTAATTTTAATCCATTAGTGCACCATGACTTTTTAGTTTTCTCAGTTTTACTCATTAAGAAAGACCCGTGCATCTTTTAGGCAGCAATGCAAGCAAATTGCACCCTGTCTTTGCACTGCAAGACACTTGCTGATAAAAAAAAAACCCAATGTTACAGTATTCTATTATCAACAGATTGAGCATTGGTGGAGAGAACTGCATGAAAGGTTGGAGAAGTTCTTTAAACCACAGTTAAAAAGGCTCACAGAAGAAGGAAACTATGATCCTAGTAGTATGTCAGACAGGTCTGTATGTGCATATATTCAAATGCAAGTATGTTGTAAAAAGTCAAACAAATTTTAACCATTGATAATATTCAGGCACATTGGAGGGTGTGGATCCAACATTTTAATCTCAATGGTGGAAAAGTTATGCTTAAATGCAGTACATTGTTTTATGTTTATTTTCCTTTAAATTTTATTAGAATGATGGTTGCATTTATATATATCCCAGTGCTTCAACACGAACTAGATGTGTTCAGAGAGACGATTTGGAACAGTCACAGGATTAGAAATCAAAGAGACACTTCCCTTCCAGATGGTGTCCCAGATCACATCTTTGACTTTCCTGAGCAATATGGATTAAGAGATTGTGGTAATTGTCACGAAAACATGAAATAACATTTGATATACAATGTGGTAACTTTTGTGTAGCATTGATTATCATTACAAACTGTGTTTCTGGCTGATATCAAAAAAACAGCTTGTGTTGTAAAGCTGCATCAACATTTTAATTTCTCACTTTTCATAAGGGTTTGCAGCAACTGAACACCAGCTGGAAGAAGTAGCCAACCACTCAGGAGTTTTGGAGGCAGAAGATGACTATCTCGCACAAGAATTCAGAGAAAGATGTCAAGAAATTATCCCCTACCCAGGACGAATTGAACCTGAAAAGTGTTTTGATTCCTTTTTGTACTTGAAAGAAAATATGTCAGAATCATATTTAAACAGTACAATATCAAGCAGTTGTGTTGCAGAGTGACTGGGGTAATATTTAACACTTTAACTCAAAGTACAAAGTAAGTGCGCAAAGCAATGCAGTAATTAATTCATATCCTCAGCTGCACAGCCAACTCAATAATTGGGAGGGGGATAGTATTCATATAGTTGTGTTCACCATTCACAACCCGTAAAAACAAGCAATTTCAAAAGAAATATTTTCACAAAGCATAAAACAAGCAATTTCAAACAAAACTAATTTTGCAGAACATACATGATTATATAAACATGGTCACCCTACCAACTATCATGCTGGCAATGCAACTGCATATCCTGATGCTCATATTCCCAAAACCAAAATGGAAAAATCCCATTATACCCTAAATTTGATCTATGCAATGAGAAGTAAACTAATCTACACTGCTAGAAAGATAATCCGTAAAATGGCAAAGTTTGTTAATCAAATGTTGTAAAATGCAGGAAAAGTAGCACTGCGATATTTGCAAGTTGTTTATAATTTTCTACCATGTGCGGAGATTGTTGCCATTTTCGGATCATTTTCATGTCAAAAATAGCAACAATTTGCTCACGCAAATAGAACAATATATTAAATATGCAAACTCTGTAGAGCAATATTTTCCACATCTCATCATGTTTTGCCACTAAACGTATCAATTTCACTGAATCTAATATGTTCTTTTCAGCTGCATAGATGGATTTACTTCTTTTTGCCTAGATCGAAACTTAGTGATCAATGGGTTTTGTCCATTATTTTCCAACAATCTCTCTAAACTTAACTGACAAGTAACATAGAAACGTGTATATTTTAATAACTTTAACTTTAAATAACATCAAATGTGGCATCAATGGGTAGTATAACAAAACAGACACTGTAAAGTCAACAATATAACCTTTAAACTACATTACATGAGTATATTTACAAAAAGTTTGTTTTTCTCTGCAGTATGAATCATTTTAAACTTGGTAGTTCACTTTGCTGGAGATGTTTTAGACCCAAAAGATCACAAAAGGCATTGCATTTGTGTTGTTGAATGAAAGTCTCAATTGCAGTCTGAGATAAATTTCCAGTTGTGAACAGAACTGCTTCGACTCCGTCTGTTAACACCCCAGAAGCAATCTCAGGGTCATACAAGACATACTCACTACCTTGTATGTCAACAAGCATAACCTCCTTATCCGATTTCTCATAGAAGTGTGATAAACACTGGGCCTTGGCAGAAGGTACATCATCATTCTTACAAATACTACCATCATTATTGATGTACTTCACAAACTGGCCAGAAACTAATTCTTCCACTGTTACAAACTCTCCATCCTCTTGTTTTCCAAGGTAAATTTGATTATATTGAAAAGCTGGTCCAAACATTGACTCAATCTGCAATAGATATAAAAAGTTGAGTTGTCAAGATGAATATTGTTCATAAAAGATATATTTGTACTTAGTTGTACTAGGAATAATGGTACATACCCCCTACACGCACGCCAAATTACTATCAATGTAGCAGTGCATTTTGTTATCAGTTAGAGAGTAGATTGGATTGAAAACACAAAAAAAAATTATATAATAACTATGATCAAAAGTGTTTTTCATAGCAATGGTATGAAACAGAGTTCATCAGATTATCCATACCCCATCGCTTGCAACTTTCTGCTTTAATTGATCTGCAAAATTTTTGGCCAGAAGATGCACTTGCACAGCCTTTTTTGTGTGGCCTTCGATAGTTTGATTTGTTTCATGGATAACATCCAAAGCATCTCAATTATATTTTTTCGCAACCCAAGTTTGCTCTTTGAAACCTTTGGTAATGGATGTAGCTTTGAAAGCCTTTTGAAAAGCCCCTTCTCCTAAAACTGTTTTGGAAACACAGAACTCAACAGGTGTTGGTACAGTTGACCACAGCATTTGTTGAATGTCAAATGTATATAAGTTTATAACAGTTGCAGCAGATTGTGCAACCTTCCCCAACTTTAGTATGTGGCTAACTGACAGACTTTTCGGAAAACTGTTTCTGCCTTAGTCTTTTTTGGACTAGGTAATGATAGAGACTGTCCGGTTTGGCTTTTAGAAAAGTCCAAGTTGGAATGGAAACGTTTCTTGCCACGAGGTTCTTGATGAATGGCATCGGGTGTAATTTCTTCTGCGATTGTTTCAGATGGGACAAAGCGAATATGGATTAAACTTGAACTGGGTAATTGTTCCATCTCTTTGCAGGACGGTCCCTGATCACCAGCAAGGACATCGCATGTCATGGTGCTCCCAACACGTGAACCAAAGTGTATTTCACAAGCTTGCTTGATGTTCTTGATGTTCAATTCATCGTAGGGAAAAGCCACAAATTCTCTCGGGCCCATTCGTAGATACTTTTGTCTTTTCCCGCTACTTCTTGGCTTAATCGTTGAACTGTGATCTCTTTTGTCACTGGCTTGCCCGTATCTTCTTTTTTCCGACCCATTCGTTTATTTTTCATTTGATTTTTGAACTTTTGCCACGCACGTTGTTTATCGGCCATCTTGATGTACTGTGGACGTGGTTACCGTCGCGCTGCTTGCAATGCATTTTGGTCTATGGCAAAGATAGGCCACAGTGATTTTCGATTTTAATTTTATTTTGTTTTAGTGTTAACTCGTTTCACATTTATTTTGATTGCAGAATAAATGTGTTTTACTTTTCTTTTACTTTCAGTTTATTTTTAATGTAAAACACTTTTAATTTCAATTGTTTTCTGTTTCATTGCATATGTCTTATGAATTTTTCTTATGGCAATGCTCATCCACCATAGTAAAGTATTGGAATGTGGTTGGAATTGACTGGGATTGGTGTAGAAATTGAGCAATTTAATTTGATACCTGCAAAGTGCCTGAAGGCAGGTGCTTGCTCCATGAAACCACTCTGCTCATTAGGCCTTAACAGAATAGGGCCAACCATTTCAATATCACAAGGTGGCCTTCTGTTATTATGTGTTTCCTAAACTCATGATATTTGGAAAAACGGTCATTTTACCACTTCGTAATAAGATTAGTTAAAATATTTCTGAAAACTGTTGTAAAGTACGAAAGACACGTGCCCTCCCCCCCCGAAATTTTTCCCCTAAATTTTCGTAGACGAAAATTTTGACTAAGATATGAAAAATCCTGGATCCGCCCCTGCCTAGGGGGTTCTTCGAACACTGACCATTGTAGACAATGCACCAGGCTCTGGGAAATTTTCATCATCATAATCATTGTCAGCCATCAGTTCCTCATCTGGGGTCTATGCATTCTCAATAGGTTGGCCTGTTACTGTAACAGTTTCAGCATTGGGGAGCACTATTACTTCAACATCTGAGTAATGAGCGAGTGATACACTGGGCATATTTACCAAATCAGTTCCTATGATACAAACTACATCACATTTTGAGACAAATTGTAACTGCTTCAAACGAACAAACTACAACAATGCTAGAGTGTGCTGAATGGCAAATACCTCCCATGTTTGCCATTTTTTCGATTAAACAAATATTTTCTTGTGCACGAACAAATACTTAAAAGCACTATGCACAAGTTGCCAACAAGTACCTGACTCAATGCCACCATCAATCCCAGAAAAGCCAGGCTCATCCCCAAACAGTGGCATTATTCTTTGGGAAGTTATTTTTGGCTCAGGAGGTGGTTTTCCATCTCCTGTCTTTCTTTGAGACTTATTCTCACAACTGTAGTCTTTTCATGCCTCTCGGCACATATTCCTCCACTTTTCACAAACTTCATTTCTCAACCTTTTGGCGACACCAAGTGAGTTAATTTATTTGTAATTGACTGCTAAGTTAATTTTTTCTTTTTGTTTGTTATATTATTGGAAAATTTTTCCCTTATGATTTCAAGATTCTCTTCTGCTAACCGTAAAATTAAACTGCATTCAGCAGCTGAATAATTTGGCTGTCTTGCTCTTTTAGTTTTGGCATCCATCATTTTTCATCTAGAATTGGTAAAACTGGTTTTCTTTGGTTAAAAATAGTTTATCACCCAGTTAGTTAAACGCAATGCAACATGGGCTTTGTGCAACATGATTTTATCTGTCGTTTAACTATACGCCGGGTAAATAAAATTTTACTCCGTATAAGCGCTAAACGCCGTTTAAACGGTGTACAAACAACCGGCCCCTGCAGTGTAGTTAAATCTGGTTTGAATGTATTGAAAGGTAATGATGTGTGTAGTGGAAACTGATAGCCTCCCCCGCAATTGCCTACTCCCAGATACATACATTCAAAAATTAACATCAGATGAAAGATGCTAAAATTGCATAAGCTATTTAATGAAGAATTTGTTTCATTTTGTACATTGTATCATGTATGGGAAATTTGGTGTTTTTATCAACTATTAACATTAACGTTGGACCTCTTAATTGCTGTTTGAATTTTAAAGTTTTACTGTCAATGCTAACACTAGTAAGTGTCTTGTATGGTTTGGGACTTGGTAACGTCATGACATCTTTGGTGATTGTTGACTCAACCAACAGGTAACGATCCTGCCTTTGACATGAGTTTCAGGAAATGCCGATTATGCGCTTGTGCAGCTCACAATGACTGCTCTGAAAACAACATAACAGACATTCATAGTTTATTGAGAATTTTCAGTTCTTATGGCAAATCTTGTCATTGAAAGCAAAGCTAAGAGCTTTGTTTTTGTTTTATTTTTTATTTCAATTGCTCATTGTCTACTGTGGTCATAACATTTGATTGGAGCAAGATTCTTGGAAGGTACAAAATACTTGAGGCAAATAGGCCTGACAAAATACAGGGGGGCCACATATCTTTAAAAAATCTCAGATAAACAGGAGCCATTGTTGCTTACATTGGTCAACTTGATCGGAGATTTATCTCCACAAAAGGCCACTTACCAAAATTAGACCTTGCCATTGTGCTGGTATTCAAATTCAATCTAGCCATTTTGAGGGTGTATTCAAACAAAACCCAGTGTTGCTAGAAATAAAATAAGTGCTTGCTGACTTACAGGATTACACACAGACACTAATACTGATAACTAAATTAAACCCAAAGTTACTAAGTTTGGGAGAAAGAAATAAAGTAGAGTGCATGAATTTTTTGTCATGAGTATACAAATCTACTCATATACATCATAATTATACTCATATGTTGATAGCCAACACTATAGTGGTCATCAAGTCTGTCTGACTATTGCTACAGTATTCATAGAGCCCATCTAACTGGCTATCTCTTTGAGGTGCCATTGGTATAGCATTCACAAAGTCTACTTTATCTTGAACCTCTTTCTATAAGTCCTGATTGTCTGCTACATTGTCTACTATTAACTAGTTGATTGGGGTGTAATCGGAAAGAGGAAAAATGATATATATTCATAAATTGCTGGATTAAAATCATTGCTTCTAATATTGTGATAAATTTTTTGAGATCCTTAAAGCCGCTCCCCAGTTCTCTTCATTAAAAAAAGGGTAATTCGTTTGAACCAATTGGACAATTTGTCTACAAGTTTGCTCTGCACAAATTATTTAGCATAATTTAGTGACGACTTCCGCAAAACTAAAAAATTTGACGAAAAAACATACGGTATTGTCAGTCTTCAGGTGTTCTGCTTTTCAAAGCTTTTCATTTGAAATAAATGAAATTAGTTAGATCAATAGTTTTTGGAAAAAAATTGCTGCTCACATTCATATTGCATTGCCTGGTTATAAAATTATTTGCACTTGATCATTGGCTCAAGCCAGTTTTCCACTAGGTGGAATTTTCCATGCAGATAATTAATCTACCATACTGATTGGCTAGCAATATATTCAGCCACAGAGTGAGCCAATAACATTGTTAGATTTATTTTTCCACACAAAAATTTCTGTATAGTGGAAGACAGGCTTTCAACTAATGTTTGAGTTTTTTTTTGCCTTGTTTTGTATATACCAGACTACACAAGTGTTTCAACAACGGTTGAAAACAAAATTCCCTTTGTTCTGTTCATGCATTATCACACTTCACCATTCCGGCTTTTATCTCAGGCAATACAGTCAAGAAAATGTCAAAAAATATCAACAAACCAAACAACAAAGATAATTTGCAATTTTAACAAACTTGATATAGTCAACAAACATCAAACAATATCAACTAACCCTAAACTTACGATAATGCACAATTTCAGCAAAGTTATAAATTTCCATGCAAGAGCCTCATCATCCAATATCATTCGCAACATCTTGCACAAGTTTGTTGAACACTTTCTTTCATTTCAACAAGTGGCTGGGCAAATGAAGTTGTTTCTTCAAACGAAAAATGAATTCATCTGATTTTGGTGTGTTTAAGCCTGGTTCTCATATCCCTGCAACGTACCGGGAGTAGGTGTCACCAGCATGTCGCAGGGGATGACATTTGTACCGGCAGTACATACCGCCGGTACGTCGCCAATGAGTTGTAGTCAAAAAAACGTGTGAAAAATGGAAGAGGAAACACCTTTTCTTGCACAACTCTCCTTAGTTTTAATCCTAACAAGAGTGTTTCACCTTCAAAAAACTAAGAAAAAAGCTAAAAAGGCGATTTTGGGTTTGAACTATGCTTAGACAATGGAATATTCATGGGCAATATCATAATTTGCTTCGCAAATTACAATTGTGTGACAGATAATTGTTTTTAGGTGAGATTAATTTGTTTTTATTTTTCCTTGCCTACTTCAACTTCTCAAGCAACCCAATGTGTACATAAAAACTAGTACTGGCAACATAGTCCCATGTATCTAAACTATCAGAAACTTGTTTGGACTTGTGTGAGATGGATACATGAAGCATTTAATTTCAAAATAGTTTATGGCAACAAACATACATTGCAATATTTTACAGATACTTGCGCATGTCACCGGAGAGGTTGGAGCATCTGCTAAGTTTAGTTGGTCCCCTTTTAAAGAAGGAGTGTCAAAGTAGAGAATCCATTCCACCTGGTGAAAGGCTAGTGATAACCCTGAGGTATGTTGCAACAGGAGACTCTCAGCAGTGAGCAGTCCCAGTCATTTAACTTTGGAGTGAGAGGAGCACAATATGTGCTATAATAAAAACCACATGCTCAGCAATTTGGACAGCTCTCAAAGAATACATATGATCACCTGCAACAAGGGAAGACTGGTCCCAGATTGCCAATGACTTTGAAAATGAGTGGAACTTTCCACACTGTCTAGGTCACTGACCTGAATAATATGGACTGCGCACGTCAACGGAATGATTGAAGCCAAAATGACGCCATCGGTGCCATGTTTTGGTGCTAAAATATTCGATTTTCGAAATTTTACCATGCCAATTTCAACGCCAAAAAATACGCCGTTAC
>JAOBYK010346467.1:0-17348 GCA_025434845.1 Phenganax subtilis | reverse complement strand
GGAGATATAAATGGCGGGTCGCGCGATGATGATCGAACTTTTATTAATGGAAAACAAGTTTCAAATTTTGGCATTAAAGTATCATAAAGCAGTGCAATCATCTCATCAGGTGTAGAATCATCATTTAGCATTTTTGCCCAGTCAACAGTATCTAGCTGTCTAAACATATCATGTTTCCTGTGATCGCGTACGTCCCTAAAGAACACATCGGTTCGCACTGCTTTTATGGGATTTTTCGGAAATGCAATAATCATATCATGGTCAGACCTTAACAAGCTTTTTCTCACTTGTACTTTTTTCCAATAATGAGGAGCATTAGTTACAAAGACATCTAAAATATTATTGCATCTCGTAGGTGATTTAACCATTTGAACAAGAGATTGTTGCCTGAGTAAATCAAGAATGTTTAATTTATTAATATCTCCTGCAATGATTATCTTCATATTCGGGTTCTGCAGCGACAATCGCTCACAAGAGTCAACCAAGTGATCAACCAACTCATTACTATCATAACTGTGGTCTGGGGGATGATATACTACAGCAACACCGAAACTTGAGTTTATTGTCGTAATTTTAACCCAAAGACATTCAAATGGATAATCTAAGTCCGATATTTTTTCCATTCTCCAATCATTTCTACACATTATCGCTACTCCACCTCCACTCCATCGCTCACGGACGGATAAACAAAACATGCGTGCTCTTTTCCACTGTTTGATTTGTTTCTTGATCCAAAGATCTAAATTAGTAATTATTGCACTCAATATGTTTATGGTCGAGAATTTATTTAATAAATTGTGAGGTATTAGCAGTGTGGATGCTTAAACAAGCAAAAGTTGCTACAGTTTGCTCGAACCTGAAACTTTGCTCAAATCTTCAAAACTTGCTCAAGAGTTGCCGAGCTTAATCTGTAGAGGCCTACTTGAATGTTTGTTACTCAGCATGTCTTTTGCGAACTTTCAAGCTCGCATAGGCTGGTTTGTTCAATTCCGATCAAGGGACTGTATCTTTCAAGTTTTATTTGATAAATGCAATGAATATTACAAAGTTGCGGTAATGATAAATAGTGCGTAACAATAAATTTCCGTTCTGTATTTCTTAGCACAACAATCTTACTTCTGTTCAGTCAATATCAGTCTTACGTTCGTTCTACGTTCAATCTATGAATTCCCCCAAAACTCTGTCTCTTTCAGCTAAACTTCGCCTTTTTATGTTTGATTTTTATCTTAGGTATTTCCGCGCTTGGCAGCCGACAGTCGCGCCCTTGTGTGTGCCTATCTTATCTACGTCCGCGCATTTACACGATTAATTAAGATTCTCTTATCAGTATGTTTTACATTATCTTACAATATTGCTGAGTAGATATGACAATGTAGTTAAAACTATGAATATATCAAAATGAAAGTGACTAATAGTCCAAAAATAGTTTATATACTATAGTCTTGAGACTCTTACTTATATAACTTGAACGAAAAATTGATGAAACTGTTGTCGTATATTTAGTGCTTGAAGCTGCCTCGTTTCTTTGCAACGACGTGAAATTTTACAGGTGCATTTAACACTGCACTCGTTGAACGTTCAGCAGTTGGACGTCCCTCTCCTTCTGGTATTTCAAACTTGTATCGCTGCAATAAATTTGACGCAATTGTAAACATCATGACCTTCGCCAACGATTGACCAGGGCACTCCCTACGACCACCGCCGAACGGTAGGAAACCATGAACTTTGCTCCATCCTACAAATTTTCCATCAGAATCAAGGAATCTTTCAGGACGAAATGTTTTCGGTTCAGGCCATTCTCGTTCGTCATTGTGCAGCTGCGGAAAATTGTAAAGAACAAGAGTTCCTTTCGGAATGTGGTAGCCAGCAAGGGTTGTGTCACGTATTGTGTTAGTCCCGCTCCTTCCAACTAAACCTGATGCTCGTTGGACTTCACATAGGGTTGCTTGAATGTATGGCATACTGTGAACGTCGCTCCAAGTTGGTAAGCGGTCGTTGCCAACTACATCATCGATCTCTTTGTGGATTTTCTCTTGCACATCAGGGTTACGAAGCAAGAACAGAATTAACCAACTAAGTGAAGTGGAGGTACTATCTGAACCCGCAAAAAGTACGTCTAGCATTAGGTTTGGAATATCATCCATCGATCCTATATCCTTGTTGCTTTCTTTTGCAATCTCCTTTTTATACGCGCTAATGAAACTATCAGTTAAATCACGGACCACGCCAGGGGTGAAGGTCTCCATGTGGGAGCGATACTCCGGAGGGAATATATCGTTTTTAATTTGTTTTGCACGCTCTATATCTCGGTTGTACTGAGTAGGTAAGTAGGATGAAAAAGGGAGTAGTTGATGCAAGGTAGAATGTAAACTTCGTTGTAGAAGTAAATCGTTAAACTCGAGTATTCCTTGAATAATTTTGTCATCCAACTTTACTTTGTTCGATGTTAGCCACTCCCAAAGAAGTGCCATTACCGAAGATCCCAATAGTACCCTTGGGCAAAATGACTTTCCGTTTCTAGTTTCGATATCTTCCATTATAGAGTCGACTGTGTGTTTGGTGACTTCTGAAACTTTCTCTATGCCGGATCCAAAAACGTGTATTGCAGATTTGAACACACGCCTTCGAAATTGATACTTCGGAGAATAGTCCGTCATTGCTAAGTCGTTTCCAAGTATTTCGTCCAATGGATAAAGTGAACCGGGCAATCTTCCTGCAAAATCATCGTGTCGTTCTATCTTTGCTTGCCGAGCAAGTGATGCAGTGGAAACGGCAACTGCAGTTACACCTGGTGTGGTAACAGTGAATATATCTCCATACTTCTCAGCAAGTTTAGTATAAGGATCGACAGGATCGCACATCAACTGTGGAATGTTGCCGATCAAAGGGTACGGAAATGGTCCGGGTGGCATTCCTTTTCTTTCAAGATAAGTCATGATGACGTGTCGGGTCAACCAGATAAGAAACAGGACGAATAATAGTTCTACCAACATTATTCGTGGAAATTCCTGCAAAAAAATTGAGAAGGTATAGAACTTTGTTTCCATATTGACGCCGATCGATATCGATGACGTCGTAGAACACTCTTCCTACTGCTGTGTTTAATCATTGAAGAAGAAAATAAACTTTTCGTACACAAAAAATTTCGCTTCTTCGTAGTCACAAACAATGAGGGTCACCAACATCAGGGCTTAGCCAGGCCGAGCGTTATATTACTCTCTAATTGCCGTATATTTAGGAACTCACAACAGCTGAGCTGTATATATCAAGTGGAAAGCCGGCTCAAACATTCCATGACAAGCAATATCACCAAAAACATGACAGATTTTTACCAAAAATAACGTCATTTAATATTTCGTTCTCCAATATCGATTAAGACTCAAATCTGTGTATACTAGAAATTCAAACCCCTGGATTTTATAATTATACTGCTGGGGTGAGCGCTGAAATATGCCTTATATAATTTTTTCAATGATTAGTATTTTACTCTTCCCAACCCCACTTACGTATGAAGTTGAAAAAGTCTGTGAAAAGAGTCCGTCAACTACTCTGCTGAAAGTCGTAGGTTCTCCCCGGGTACTCCGGTTTTCTCCTACAGGAAAAGTTGACAGGGTGGGCTAGGATAAACAGATTGGGAAAGCAAAAATTGATTGTTGTAAAAGTAGACAGTTTAAGGTAGTATGCATACACATAATGTATACACTAGAAAATCATTGTAAATATTGACGCAATTCAGCTCATTCTACGAAGTATCCATGTGTAAACTATCTATCTATATCCAACTTCATTGTTACACAATTACTAATTTTTTCGCGCAGTCTGGACGTTGATACGGCAACGTTTTATAAAAGCTTTGCAATGCGGCCTACTTTCTCCAACAATTATATTCTACCGAGTACCCACGGCAAATGGCCCTGCGATTTTATCGTCCACTGCATTATCTTGTGCCATTATAGTCTTGCCAGTTTGCAGCACTGCATGCAGTAGACTGATTGACAGCTCTTAAAACTAACCTGGAATTGAGTTAAACTTTGACCTACTTGCTCGTCGTGTGCAACAGACCCGCTAATATTTACTTCGCGTTATACGCGCAGTATAACTGGGAATAATATATTTTATTTCATAGAATATAATAAACGGCAGCTTACCGGATGTTCTGAAAAGAATTACAACAAAAACGAGACGATTCAGGCTCATTCAGCTACTGAGTACGTTATTCACTCACTTACAGTATAAATGAGACCAATTATAACAAAATCAGCTTTTATAGGGTGTCTAAGAAATTAAACTCTTTGTAATTTAAATTAGAATTATCATACAAATGTTCACGTGTAATATCTGCTGAAGTACAAATCCATGAAAACAAAAAATTCTAACGCTACGTTTCCACCGCTTCCGTAGAGCACGACAACGAATTCAACCATTTTTCGGCTGCGTTTACTCTTGAAGATTTTTGTATCAAAAGTAGTCGTTCAATTCTGCTCTTTTGTAAAGGTTTCAGGCACCAAACGCGTCGTAGATTGGATGAATTTGATGTCGTAAGTGCGCAGCACAGGTTTCGTGGAAACGTACCCAAAAATGCCTTAGTTGTTAGCAAGACCTTTTAATTGTGTGTATTTAGTGGGTCATAGGAAGTAACAGCCTGATCACTAAATTTGAAGAAATTGTTTGTGGCGACTCTAGCAGGAACTGTAAAATTTATTGCACTATCGAAAAAAACAGCGCAGCAGCACGTCAATAACCATTGTAGCTATTGTAGACGACAACAGTTTGAACAAAAACATTCTTCTAATATTTTATGACGCCACAATGTTATTTGTATGCAATAACATTGATGGTGGCGCCACTGTAGTGTAAATAGGAATAATGCGACACGTGACGTGACTGCCAACTACGTGATAAAAAGCGACCGTGGTACAAAGCAACACGACTTGTCATCCATGCAAAATGTCTGCAGCAGTGAATTGGTGGAATCGTATTATTGTCAAAACATGCTATAAGAGCTATATAGTAAGCGGTACACGAAGATCTTTGCCGCGAGTATTCACCTCTTAACAAATCAGAAAACCAATTATAGAAAACCAATTATAGAAATCATTCGGAGGCGGCCGTCCACTGTTGTCCCCCTTGCCGACGCCACTGGTGATTAAGAAGGTGCACACAACACAACACACACAAGTAGGTGCACAAGCAACACACAAACACATGTAGGTGCAGTATTGGAAGTAGTGCAGTAGGTTAAATATTGGAAGAATCATCGAAGTTTGACCACCCGTATACGAAAATGTTTTCGCTAATAGAATGAATTTTTCTTCCGTGCAATGAAAGGGGCCTTAATATTTTATTTCATAAAGAAATATCGACAAAGAGCATGTACCTCAAAGTACAGCAGCACGTAAATAACCATGCAGTAGTGCACGCAGTTGTAGACATCACTTTCAACAATTAGCGTTCTTTCATTAATTGATTATGTAATAATGTTATTGCTTTTCACGTGGTGCCACTATAGAAAATAAGAATAATACAAAATATGATAAGGCACTTTATAATTGCATCCTACGTGATCAACACCGACAGTACTATATCATACTACAATCATGGAAATAATATGCGTAGACTTTTAGAGGAACATGTTTCCTAAGCACTGTTGTGGCACAATTGTTGAAGAAATCCCTCCCCCCATTCCCCCTACTCAATGTTGGTCATTGTACAGGCAATGGGTGTAATTTTTTGCGCAAATCATCATTGGTTATGGGGGGAGGGGGGAATCATTTAAAATAATAGAAAGTCTACAAATTAATTTCCATGATTGTAGTAACCATGCATGCAAGGGGTATGCAACAGTGAATTAAATTAATCTTAGGCCCGGTGCACAAACAACACACAAGCACATTAACTAGGTGTACAAACGAAACTCACTGGCGATTAAGTAGGTGTGCAAAACCCAAGTGTAATGGCCTGTGAGACTTTAGTTTATAACTAAGCAAAATACATATTTATCGAAAATCTTTCGAGTAATTTTCGTAACGAGGTGGTTGCACATAGATGGCGATTCTATTGAATTGTTAAATTCCTATTCGCGCTGAGTAAAGTTTGGTTTTGCTGTCTGTGAAAGTAAGAGTCTTACCGTAAGACAACTAAGAATGTTAGTAGAATCGCCGATATTCGACCATAAACCGCACATGCAGAAATGGGTTTTGTTTGCTTGCATGGAATCGGAACTTATTAATTCATTTCGTAAAGCCCCCATCCGTTTACGCGCTACCTGATATGTATGGTCACGACATCAAGTTGAACAATTAACAGACGCAGTGGCGTATTTAGCGGTCATGCTGGTCATTACAATGGCTTCAGCTAGTGTAACGGTTCCTACCGAAGCAGATGTTTAAGTAACTCCCCCATTCCCCTTTAGTTCCCTCTATCCAAGCTGCCATTTGATTCATCGTGCCCTCTGAATGCAAGCTATTGTCTAGAAAAATATTGAACCGCTTCTGCTATGGTTTTTAACATTTCTCTGTTTTGTTTTACCTCCTCATCATGACCTTCAATCTCTTTACGTCTAGCTTTTTACATGAGGGTGGTGTCCACACGAGGTCCAAAACGGTAAGTCTTCCATGTCTTTATATAAGCACACGTGTGCAATTTTTTTCTCATGCTTTTGCAGTCAGATAGCAAGCTCTTCATATTTTTGAAGCCAGTCTGCGTCCATGATGTTGAAGTTCCAAGTTGAAACAAAAGACACAGCCATTAAAACATTGCATTGCCTTCTTTTCCATACTACCACAGAGCCAATCCTTCTTTCCATACCAACTTCCCTGAAAGCTTCTATTTCCAGTAGTCGCTTGTATAAAATTCGAAATTGGTCGAATTGGGAAAGATATCGTAGAAAGACAGCTTGGATTTATAGATATTAGTTCTGACAGAATTGCAATTGCTATATCTGCAGTTGTCAATAAAGGTAAGTTGAGTCAGCATAATAATGTTAGGGAAAAGCTCATTGGGCAAACTTATGATAGTGCCTCTGTTTTGTCTGGTAATCTTAATGGTGTCCATGCTCTAGTACAACAGGGGTATTCTTTTGGCCATTTTGTTCATTGTGTAGCTCATAGGCTAGATCTAGTTTTTTGGTCAAGCTGCATCTTCTATTTCACCTGTAAAGATTTTTTGTTAATATTGGTGCTTTTCGTGCCTTTCACTGCAATGCTCCGAAGAGAAAAGCATTCTTCCTATACACTTGAGTTTCCCAATCTTGTTCTTAGTTATGCACTATTTATCAAATTCATGTTGGAAATGAAATGCTATATTTCCAATTACGTCTTTCTCAATAATTTATTTTACTTCTTTTTCTGTGGACTTATGACAAATACTCATAAGTTTCAGAGTGCTCTAATTGAGCGAACTGGTTGAATAATTACAGCTAGATTAGTCACTGAAATGCCTGCTTCCGACGTTCTAGAGCATCAAAATTTTCGAAAATTTTCATGTGAGGTGCCAACCATGGTAGCGCCTCACGTTTAGTGTCACAATGGCATGACCAAAAGTTTTTTGCTATATACGCCACTGAACAGACGATCGACTTTAGCCCTTAAAACTACATAAATAGAACAGGATGGAAAAAAAACTGTAAGTCTAAGAAGTTTCAAAAGTAAACACTGCTGCAAATGGTAGAATTCAATGCTGTGCCATCGCCAAATCGGTTCCGTGTGGATGCGGCTAAAAAAATCGAAAACTGCATAATTTTATTATACAACAGAGTGCATGTAGGTAAAATGTCTTGTACACTACGAGCGAGTTCTGCGGGCTGTATGAACCAAATTAAAGAACTTCCAACTGTTTATATTCGTACGGTTGTATGAACCAACAGCCCGATCGTCGAATTTTATTCAAAAACTCATTCATAAACCAAGTTGACAAATCGCATTCCCTTGTTTCTTCACATGCTTGGCTTTTTTACTTGATAAAATACAAATTAGGATGAAAAATTGTTTAAAGTGGCATGGTCATTATTATTGTCTATGTAATTTTTCATTCCAATCAGCATTTCTATAGCGTCATTTTTGCAGTCATTCTAAACAACTTGACCTCGCGTATTATCGCACCAAAATCGCTGGGTTGCGTGTCGCTCTTCAAGTATGATAAAACGCTCCTTCTCATAGATTAAATATTACTGACAAACAGTACAGCAGCACGTGAATCACCTATGCAGCATTTCTAAACATTGCTAGTTTAAAAAAAAATTCTTTCAACACTTGATTATGTAATAATGTTATTGGTTTGCAATAACATTAATGGTGGCCCCAGCATGTAGTAAATAGCAATAATAGAAAATACAATGAGAAATTGCATTTATATAATTGCCTCCTACGTGCTCGAAACCAACCGTACTAAAACGCACCATGATCATATTTTCAACCAGGCGAGAATACAGTGAATTAATTGAATCTTGTTAAAAGTTTTTTACCACGGCTTTTTAGTGAGCGGTATAGCTAAAATTCGGTTTATCCGACGTTCGTGCTCTACGCGTATGCGATGACGATTAGCAAATTGTTGGATGAATTACCCACTTAATCGCGTCCTAGCTTGACAAGCAAAAGATTGCCGATAGACTCGCTGACGCCGGTGGAAAGGGGACTTCATGCACACCCTCCTTAATAAAGCCCCAAACAGACCAAACGCGATTCCACAAATTGTGGCTAAATTCAGACCAGCACCCTGATCCGCTATATTTAAATATATATTAAATTTTTTAGGGTTAAGGTTGGGTCATGGTTTTGATCAGGGTGCTTGGTTTAGATTTAGCTGCACGCCGCGGCACCGGAATTTCAGTTTTTAAAACTAAATAGAACCGGCAGTGGAAGGGAATTTCAAAAGATATGCATACTATAAACAGTTCAAATTACTAAAGTCCTTCCGAATACTTAAAAAACATAGAACGAGATTAAAAATCGAAAATGGATTGAAATTCGAAATTTCTCACCGCGGTACGAATTAGCCAGTGCGTGAAACACATCTTGAAAGGCCTTTGAGACTTGAGTTTAGAATAAAGCATGGTTTCTCGCAAGCAAAATGCATTTCTAGCAAACATTTCTGCAATAATTTTCCGGTGGGTATAGTTGCGTATCTGGAATTCTATGGAATTGTTAAGATTTTTTCACTTTCAGTTTGGTCTCATTGCGAAAGCAAAACAATTGAGAATATTGGAAGAATCATCGAAGTTCGACCACCCGTATTCAAAAATGTTTTCGCTAACAGAATGAATTTTTCTTCTGTGCAACGAAAGGGGCCTTAGTACTTCATTTCATAAACAAATACCAACAAAGAGCATGTACCTCAAAGTACAGCAGCACGTAAATAACCATGCAGTAGTGCACGCAGTTGTAGACATCACTTTCAACAATTAGCGTTCTTTCATTAATTGATTATGTAATAATGTTATTTCTTTTCATTAAAATTGATGGTGGCGCCACTATAGAAAATAAGAATAATACAAAATATGTTAAGGCACTTTATAATTGTATCCTACGTGATCAACACCGACAGTACTATATCATACTAGTAGCCATGCAATGGGTTTGCAACAGTGAATTAATTAAATGAATCTTCGGCCCGGTTCAAACATGGAACTTCGCGAGTCAATCCTGGTTTCAATTTCGGTCGACCTTTCGTCGACCAAAACTTTTCTTAATTCACACATCAAGCTTATATAGCCAGCGCTAATAATTTCCAAAACCATAATGTTTCGCTCATGTAAAGTGCGACGTTTAAATCCAACTCGATCTTCAAAATTCCCGACAAGGGATGTCGAACCTTATCGTTTGATCGGCCTTTATTAAAACACAGGAAACTTACTAATTCAGACGTCGACCTGCATATAACTCAACTGTTAAAAGTTAACTTAACTGTTAAAATTAGGCTAGGATCGACTCATGTAAAGTTCGACGTATGAACCGGGCCGCAGAGCATGCAGGCATATGCAGGCCCATGCAGACCGTATTGTTGTCAAAAGTGCCTTATGATATATACAGTGGCCAGTGGCGGATTACCAAGTTACAGGGCCTGTAGGCTGAAAAAAAGTTGCGAGCCTCGGAGATGACATTTTCGCTAGTACTAAATTTCGTTATAAGTGGCGTCACCTAGTTTTCATATTAAACTGACATTGCTATAAGATAACACATAATTCGTTGCCTCAAGCGGGATTTGAACTCGTATTTTCAGGTTTCTAGAAGTAGAAAGCAGCTAGCGTGAAACCTGTGAACGGTGTTTCAACGTGAAACACGTGAACGGTGTTTCGGTGTGAATAAACGTATCGCTTTTTCAGTCAGTATTACATCAGGTACACAGTACCTTACAAATAGATTGCGGTATCTACCAGAGGCAAATTCTTTGATAACATCTACAGCATTAATGGTCTGGGTCAGGTACCACCTCCCTCATTATCTCGTTGCTTAATTTAGAACAAAAATAGCAAACACTAAAAACCCGGGCCTGTAGGCTTCAGCCTATGTAGCCTAGTGGGAAATCCACCACTGGCTATATAGAGAGCGGTATAGTTATACACGTCCTTGTCAGCCAGTAGAGTGCGTAAAACACAACTGAGGCTAAGTTTAGTCTTGTTAAGAATAAAGGCCCGATTCTTCGCGAACAAAATTTATTCCCTAGCGAAAATTTCTCGGAGAATCTTTGTATCGGAATGGTCGTGTATGATTCCGCTGAATTGCTTAGATGTTTTTTATTACTGCTGCAAAAACAAAAGAACTAACATTTAATAGAATCATCGATGTTGAATCACTCGTGCGAAACTTTTTCGCTAACATTACTAGCATTTAAAGAAATAAGAAATAGCGGAATAATAAAATATCAACAAGGTGTAGATATTATAAGTTTTTCTGCATGCGATATGCAGATTTTGTCAAGTTAATGCAGACGGAATAGTAAATTCCATGTATTTCAACCATTGAGCTATATATTACCTGACGAGAGGGGCGTAAGCAAAGGTCCTATGCAAATAAATTCACTGTTGGCGACTTTGCGATTAAAATACAATTTCTTTTTCACAAAAAATGTCCAAACTCTTGCTTTAATTTGGTTTTTGAACGAAAAAAATAGGTATTAAGCGTATGCACGTCGGGAATATGTCTAAAAGGACAACATAATAAGGGTCGGATTTTGCTTTTTGGAAACGGTGAACGCAGATACAACTTTGTCATACTTATTTTGATATGTTATACACCTCGTATATATCTTTCCAATACGTGACGTCCATATGTAGTTGAAGTTTATGTATCGCATATATCATGTGGTTTTTATCATGCCTGCCGTAAAAACTTAAGTAAAATCTTGTCCGAAACGACACTGATGCATACACTTTGTCATAGCTCGGTTGTCTTGACCACTCATTCACATATCAATTCAAGTAATCAAACCTTATTTTATTTACAATCAACGTCTACAATTATTGCAATACAATCTTCAGTTTATGATCCTCAAAGGCATTTTCGATACAAACAGTTTCGTTTCGAAAACACCTGAAAATAAGAAAATTTTTGAGCAGTTCGTAAAAAAATGCATTACGTCAAGCTTCATTTTTTGCCAAGCAAGGTAAATAAAGATACGGTCAGTTGTTACTACCATGAGAAGAAGGACCTCTGCATACGCCATCAAAAAATCGCCGCCGGTCTTTAGTGATTTTAAATAGGAGTCCTTTCTCCAGGTAGTATATAGCTCAGTGCTTTCAACTTTTTTGAACGTCACATGATTGACATAAGCTATTGCATTCAGCTGACGATAAATTAAACGTTCTTGTTCCTGGCACACTGCGCTTTTACTTGGGCTTGGAACAGCTGTTGACGTTTTGGCTCAAACTATTTTGGTTAGAAACAGTAGCTATATATGACGTAAGCTTTAACGCAAATTGTCAAGTCGTCGTCAAGCCGTTGATTCGAACAACTTTCACTTTTTCGCAACAAATAAATGCACCAGGCTGTTAGCTATTGTAAACAATTTTGCGTGCTTTATTGCAATATCTGGCTTAAGGCCACTTTCCACTTCAAACGCATCGTGCATTTAATAATCTAAAACTTAAAGTAAGCTTTCTAGTAAAGATATACGGACAAGCTGACATTCCACTATTTTACAAAGGTTAAAAATTGCACATGATAGCTGCAGCCAAAAATTAACGAATTTTTGACCCGGATATAGACAACTACATACTACTTAAAGTCCAATTTCCACAACGCGAATTTTTTCGCACGAAAAATAAATCTAGCAATTTGGCTTGCGAACTAAATCGCCGGGTAGGAGTCACATTATGAGAAGGAATTTATGTTAGGACTCGCTTTACACGAGGTAGCTAAGATCGTTATTTATACATCAGTTCTTTTATTAAATTCCTTTCTTAATTCTATGATTTTGTCTGTGCCATCCGTCCATCACTTCAACTGGCCCCGACTGACTATAGGAAAGGTTGCACTGGTTCTTTTGTAGTTGTGGTTTCTGGTTTCATCATCACATGATTTCATACGTCAAATGGGAGGTGATATTTTTAGAAATGAACCAATAGAAGTTCACGTCGTCGTTGTCGAATTCTCGATCCAGGTAATGTAATTTTATTTATATGGGTGTTGTCTTCGTAAGTCAAATCAGTTTCTCTTCACTAATGTCTTTACTAAAAATTGTTCAAAACTTGACTCTTAAAACATATTTTTACAATAAATGTTGCCAACTATATCCTTGCTATATTTGTTTTACAACTTGAGTTAACTTTAAGTGAAAATTTGTGTAGTAAAGATTGTGATGACGTAACTAGACCACACGAACAAGGTCTTAATGATTGACAACCAAAGCCATTTTCATTCACAGACAATAGATTTTTCTATGCCCTGTGGCAATGTTCACTCACAAAGCTAATCATGCAAAATTGTTTATTTTTCGTGGAACATTTGTTGTCCATTTCCTGCACTACCAATTGTCAACTTTGCATGAGACCCTTTTTATTTCATCCTAGACGGTCTTTTCCAAGCAAACTCAACAACCAGTGTACTAAAACACTTCTCTCACCCAAGGGTTAAGCCATGGCTTTTTTATATACGATTTTTATTTTAAAACTGCAGTCCTGTAACACTAGATTTATCTTTCGTTCAAATAAATTCGCGAAGTGGAAACAGACCTAAGTCTCTATGCTGAACTGTAAGAGGTGGAAGTAGACCAGCGAGCTTATGCTTCTTCTTTTTAAACAAGTACTAGCGTACTAATGGATCAGAAACTGGGCCAATTGTTTGCTTGTCGTCCAAATCATTGAAATTCCCGGCTTTGTCTAGAAACCCTCATTAACGGCTTAATGATGCATAATAATTATTGTATAATCACGGCAAAAAATTGGCTGTAGTTTTTTTTCCTAAATCAAATATCAAAAATCGAACTCCGTCAATCGATGAGTAATGTCATTTTACATCATTGTGTCAAATTTCACGACGATTGAACTAGAAATGAGAAAGCCTTAGGCTTTTTTCGAAGGGCGTCGCTCCCTAACAAGAACAAGAACAAGATAAACAAGAAGATTGGCAGCAATTGGGGACCAGTTCCTGGTCCAAAAATATCCTTGAAAAAGTCATATGATAACTCTTCATATCTGTCAAAAAAGAATACGCACCTTGTGAAGCGCGCTACTGTAAGTCCAATCAGCAAAGAAAATGTAAATAAAGAGGGTAGACAGTGCTAGTAGCTCGGCAATTACTGTATATGTCCTAAATAGAATGTAGCCGATGCTTCCCTCTCGTATTCATCAATACTGAATATTTCAGCATCAGTAGATTCGACGTCAGCGTTAGACTCCGCAATTCCATCTGTTGTTGACTGCAAGTCAAGTACTTTCTTCACCAAAGCACTGCTGTCATTCACTACAGGATCTTCGGGAAAGGTGCGCAGTTTGCGAATATATTCATTCAACCACATCACATCTTCTCTGACTTCACGTTGCTGTGCAATTTCAAGGCCAGACTGAGCATGTTCTAAAGCCTTTTGGAAATTTCCATGCACTTTGAAATAGTCGCTTTTCAAGACATGAAAGGTGATCTATAAATAATATGAAAAAGTTTGCACTGTGAAAAGGAAGGTATTATAACAAAGCAGGCGAAATCCTGGCTATAACATGCCTTGAGTTTGAGCAATTACCACATTCGCATTCCTGCGGTAAATGCACTTGTTTACATCATACTGACTAGTATATAATATTATTGTTGATCAATGTATATTTACATTAATCAGGTACAGTACCATGTATCTTGTGCTTTCGCCTTTCTGGTTTCATGGAATAAACAGAGCTGAACAAGAGGTCACTTCACGACCCCAACGTTTCGCGTGCTTGTTGTATCTACGTGCTTACGTGGCAATGTTCCATGCATGGCCGCATTCATGAAACATATGCCAGGAACCGATTGTAAAAAACCGTCGTTAAAGCTAACTAAGTTAAGTACGAATATCAACCAACCGGATTCGCCCATTCAAGATTTAACTACTTTTTAACTACAAAATCGTAGCTAAAACGTTGTTAAAAGTTTTATACAACCGGCTCCAGGACTATATAATTTCGAGTCTTTCCTGTACTGTACGTGGATAAAGTTGTAGGTACAGCACAGCTAATCTTAGTACATATCCCGCAACTTCATCATCGTAATCATACAACACGTTTTACTCCAACCTAACTCTGATTCTTTGCCTTAGTAACCGAGTAGTAATGTGACCACATATTCCTGAATTGCACTTTAAAACTCCTCGGTAATTGTGTCAACCAATTGCAAAAATCACTAAAATTTATACCAATTATTAAAAAAAGTTATAACTCAACTCGAATGGTCAAATGGTACTATTAACATCACTAAAATTTATACCAATTATTAAAAATGTTATAACTTAACTCGAACGATACTATTAATATTCTAATCAAACCTTTTGTTTTAGCGAAATGCCTTCCCATAACTCATGCTCCAATTCTTCCAACGAGTTTTTCCAGATGTCAGCAAACTCTTCCTTCTCTTCACCGTCAAGACAAAAGTTCGCAATGGCTTTGCACCTCATCAAAAAGGCATCTCTTCTTATATTTTTCCACTTATTTTTATCTTTAAGTTTAGCAGAAATTTCTTCAGCCTTAGTTGCGGACTCCACGATGAGATTGAGGTTTTTGGACGAGTTATGGTTAAAAGAATACTGGTACGAGGCGTACGTAAGAAAGTATTGAGCTTGAAGATCGTTAACGTCCTTCATATGATCAAGTAGCAACCGTTTGGCTATTTGCAAAGCTATTTCAGCTTTTGCAAAACGCGTTTCAACACAGTATATTTTGGAAACAAGGAACAGACATTTGCAATAAATCATCTTTTGAATGTTGTTTAATTTCTCACAATCTGTATCTTCTCTCAAGTTTATTTTTTTAACAATACCATTTTCTTCAACTTTGGACATTTCATCGACCACTGTCGAGATTTTGCTCCGAGCTTCGTCAACCTTTTTTTTCTCGAAGAGGGCCATTGCTTCTTCATATTTCAAATATAAGATCACCTCAGCATAATCTTCGTCAGGCTCGAATTCCTTCATAAGTTGTTCAATAGCATCAGTATGCGCGAGCCACTCTCCGTTTTCTCGAAATTTTGTGAGCGATATATCGATTTCATTGATTTTCTTAACAATAGATGGCACTTTTGGGTTCGGTGAAATCTCGCCCGTTCTTTTTCTACGGCGACGCTTTTCCTTTTGAAGAGTTACATACTGTGGCTCCGTTTTGAAGGCATGCAATTTGACAACGGATGTAGAAACTTGTTTATCTTTTTCGTTTGCACAAGAGGTACCCTGTGTGTAACTAACAGAAGAATTATCCCCTACGATAACAGTTCCTGTATTAGATGGAAGATGAATATTAAATACTGGCTTTGCGATGGTAGAATTAGCAGTATCATGCACTTCTGACTGGTTATTCATTGCAGCTCGTTGTTCATGTTGTTTGTGTTGTTCAACTGTACCATTTCCACCGCCCGGAAGTACCGATGGTTGCGCAGCCCCTCCGTCACTAACAACACCGCCAGTAAAATACTGGTAAATGTTGGAAAACAGTTGATTGAACAAGCTGGTAAAATTGAACTTGGACCAATTCATCTTTCAAAGCATACAGATCTAGAAAATACAACAGCACACGAATATAAAAGACCTTTCAAAATGTTTCGTTAGTAATCGAGTAAATCGGCGCAACGGTGTTGCAGTTGGCAGAACGAGAAATGAGAGGCGAATTTGGTTTGCGCATAAGTTTACGTGTCCAAGCATAGGCAGTCCGCACAAACGTACATAACCACGCCAAGAAGTACACTTTCCTCCAAAAAAAGGTTTAGGGGCAAACTGATGGAGGTTGAGTAAGAACGGCCCATGCACTTCCCAGTGCGGGCACTTGCTCTCTGCAACCCACATACGCTCGCTGCTCGCTTGTTACAAAGGCGAGCCAAAAGTCTTATTAAAAGAGTCTGACTGTCGCACTCTAGGCGAAACGTATCGCGTCACTTCCACTGCAACGCCCTTAGGGAGGTCCGGTAGCATACCTCCTCCCAAGAAATTTCTAAATTCTACATCCTCGGAAACGCTATGTCCTGCATTTCATACAGCCTCAACATATGCGCATTGAAGGCAAATGAACGTTTCCAGCTCATTCAGGAGCTCAACAGGAGCTCACATGAATATTGTTTTATACTAGTGTGTTACTCGTTAGCCTTTTAGCTACAATTAATGGTACCATGTCATGTACTACAATAAGTATTATGGTATATAATATAAATAAATAGTAAACTTTTAAATGTAATATTGAAAAGCCTTATAGGGAATATTTATTCCTCATACCAATAATAATAACATCAATCCTGGCGACTCAAAGTTACATTCAAACACTTCAATGACTTATGGATGAACAATATTTATCATATGAACCACAATGGCTTGCCCGAAATTCGGACTGTTATAAAGTTCCTAAGTCATGTTGCTCTATAGCATGGCAATAGCTAACTAGACATCTGGGGCTAGTGCATTTTTCAACGTTAAAAAAATTGGGCAAAAAATGTCGAAACTTCCAATTTGGTCAACGATATAAATATTACAGACTTTTTATTATGTCAGTTGTAATTTTATGTTAAAACGATCAATGAAAAATTTCAGGAAGGTTAGAAAAAATCACTATCCAGTGGATAGCGTTATCCGCCTTTCGAAAAACTGACCCCTGATTGGCTGGATGTTGTCAGTATTGCTCTGGCATATCTGAGCGACAGTCAACTCAACATTTGGTTGGTTAGGTCTTAATCACCGTCGCTCCCGCCACAGCT
>JAOBYK010346466.1:0-40122 GCA_025434845.1 Phenganax subtilis | reverse complement strand
ACGTCTATAGGCTCTTCCGCGTGTTGCTGTCGACTTCTAAATCTATATCTTTCAGCAACCACGTTTCGCTTAGGTGCAAAGTGTCCTTCAAGAGCCATCCTTGCTGATTTCAAATCATCTTTTTCTCCAGGAAGCGTGTTGAAAATTCTCTGGACTGACGGCCCCAGACAGTGGAGCATCGTTGCTAACTGCACTCCTTTAGATTTCTTCTCAAGTTCCAGAGCTGCGGCATAGATATCAAATGCATCCATCCAACTCTTCCATTCTGTATATTGATCTACTGCACCTGTATTGAACTGTTTTGGTGGCGGAAGGTTTTCAGCCATCCTCGTCGCCAATGTTGTGTCGCTCTAACTCCCGGAGAATGATCTAGTGAATATCCCTTCTATTTACCAAACAGCTCTCTATATACAGCGGTGACAATTTACATAACAATAGAGAATAATTATACAATTCTAATACACTACACATAGCACTAGAAATTCACTACCACAAACCTTGCTGCAACAATTATACATAACTTCTCGCCATCATGGATTTAATATTTCCTTGTTCCTCTTTTTTATGATGAATTTCAAGTTGGTTCTTGGGACATGTTCATTTGACAGTAAAAGGCCTTTCATTGGTGTAGTCCAGCTTTGTTCGTTGGAATACTGTAGATGGTTGGCAAAGGTAGTTGGAATGAATGGAACGCATAATTCAAGAAGCGCCAAACATCTTAAAGAGTTAATGTAAGGGGTTTTTCAAGCAAAGGTTTTTGTAGAAATGTATACAAGTATCTCTTATATTGCGAACATATAGTGTGTCTGGATGTTTAATGCGTCTTCAAAGGAGGTGGAGGCACAAAGGGAATGTAGAAAGAGATATGATTGGATGGGGTTGAGGGTGTATTGGGTTTTGTGCAAGAAGTATGGATTGAAGTGTATGGGTGTGTGGTATAAGGAGGTTCCAGGTGAGGTGAGGGTGTCCGAAGATGGTAGGTTTGAAATCTGGTGGGATAGGAGTGTCGAGACAACACAGAAAATGGAACATAATCGTCCAGATGTTGCGGTGTTGGATTGTGCTGCTCGAAAGTGGACCTTTGTTGATTTCTCAGTACCATGGGACAAGAATGTAAGGGCAAAAGGGGATGAGAAAATTGCCTTCTACTCTCCTCTAGCTATGGAAGTAAGAAGGATACACCGAATGTCAACAAAGGTTGTTCCTCTGGTGGTGGGTTATTTGGGGGTTGTCTGAATTAGCTTAAAAGATTACCTTAAAGATCTAGGTATACCAGACGTTTTAGGTGGGGTGCAGACATCTGCTGTTATTGGGACCACTCTCATTTTGCAAAAAGCACTTAGTCTCTAAGCTCCAGGTATGGGGCCAAGACTAAGTAAGATTTCACTTGTTGAGTGAAGAAAATCTCCTCACAAGTTGCTTCTTTTCAAAAGAAAACAGGGAATTATTATTATTAATATTATTATTACTTATGGACTGCAATTGTCACCAAAGGTTAAATTGCATCAGTACTGCAAATGTTTATAAAATCTAATAATATATTATGACTTAAAAAGTGTACTTACTTATTGCTAAACTTAGAAATTAGTTGAGGTAAAAACTAGTTCCTATATCTGTCCGATTTACATATATAAGTTTTATAACCCCATTTCGACCTTGTGTCGTAATCCATCAAGATTTTTGGAATCAGGTGTTTAGTGATTTTACTATTATTTCGGTTCCTTGTAAAGAATTGGTCACATAGGTCTGCGTGTCGCATTTTGAGTAACAGGGGACCAGTGCAGTCTTACACTTGTCTATAGCTTAATGAAGGTAATAGTATGATTTTAACTGTGCTTGTTCGGTTTTCTTGGTATCTTTTCATATGTATTGTTGGACATTAAAATGTCAGACTTGGCATGCATACTACAGAACTGTTCTTATGATGGCAGTCAAGACTGTGCATAACATTATCCAATCTGCTTCTGACTTGCATCTGACCCTTTTTAAGGATCTAAGCTTATATTGCCTTTTCCCCAGCTTTTTTGATTATTTGTTGATATGGTCATACCATTTCATGTTATGTTGAACTGAAGTACCAAGGATACAAGCAGATTTAATGTGTGCGATGGCAACTGCATTAATAAACAACGGTACAAAATTCCTGTTATTTTCTTGAAAAGTCGATGGCAATTTCTTCACACTTGGAGTCATTGAGTTTCATGTTGTATGTGGCAGCCCAATTGACCCTATACTTTGCAAGATCTTGAAGGTTACTGTTACAATGAGGCAAGATACTTTCGGTGACTGTACAATCGTTGACAAATTTTCGTCTATCTGGCTGTTCAGTAAGGAGGCCGTTATCATAACAAGAAAAAGAATGGAGCCCACTGTTCCTTGCGATGCTCCTCCATTCAGTTTATGCCAATAGTACAGGTTGTTACGTATTTTTGCGTGTTCGTGATCTGTGAGAAAGCTTCAGATCTAGTCTGTTATAAGCGATGGTACATTCATATCTGACAATTTCTGCAAAAGAATGGTATGGTCAACACGATCAAATGCTTTAGAGGGATCAATGAGGACAACTCTTACAACGTTCTTAGCTGCATTTGTTTCCCTTAGTAAATGATGTGGCACACTTATTACTGCATGAGTAGTCAAGGTATTCTTTAATGAACAAAATCGTCTTATCTATTTTTCCGTTATCCTATCAATCAACTAATTGGCAATAAATAAAACTTTCATCTTGATACAGATTCGTTGCATTATGGTATTGGCTCTGTTCTGTGCCAAGTGCATGGTGATAAAGAAAAGGTAATCGCCTATGCTAGTAGACATTTGAACGAGACTGAAAGATCTTGACACAATAGAGAAAGAAGCATTACCAATGGTTTGAGGCATAAAACAATGTCACCCATACTTGCATGGAAGACGATTCACTTTTTGAGCAGATCATCAGCCCCTAAAGTGGCTGAAAAATTTGAAGAATCCCAAACCTAGATTAGCACGCTGGAGTCTTACACTACAGGAATGTGAATATGAAGTAGAATATAGATCTGAAAAGAATCATGGGAATGTCGATGTGTTGTGTGGGATACCTAAATACAACAAAGAAAATGCGAGAACCGTTGTAGAAAATATATGCAGGGGCTCAATATTACATGAAAAATGGTCAGATGAAGAAATTGTGAAGATGCAAAATAATGGTGTGACCTCAGTGCATAATCAAGTGAGCTGAGAAAGGATTTTTCTTACCTCAGAACCGGAATGAGAAAGGTTATTCCTGAAACAAAACGATTATTACAGCAATGAAATAAACTAGAGCTGTGTGAAGGAATGTTATGAGAAAAAGGAAATGCGGTCACAGAAGTGTGATGTGGCACCAGCTTGTGATCTCCAAGTCTTTAAGGCAGGGTATTCTTCAACAATTATATGATGATCCAGTATCTGTTCACCTAGCACAAACCAAAATATCGGCCATGATGTGACAACGGTTCTTCTGGTCGAAGATGGAAGAAGATGTGAAGAAGTACCACGTCAAATGTGTAAAGTGTGCAACACGAAAATCACTTCACACTTTAGGACAAATGCAAATGAAAACTATTGTTATGGTTAATCAATCTTTTGCTATGGTTGCGGCAGATATTGCAGGTCTATTTCCAGTGACATATAATGGAGATAATTATATCCTCATTATTTCTGATAATTTCACCAAGTGGCCTCAAGTTTTTCCAACTCCTGATCAACAAGCAGAAGCAGTTGCAAGAATACTAGCGGATTTTGTAAGTCATGATGAGATACCTAAAGTGCTCTTAACTGATTAAGGGCGAAACTTTGAATCCAATGTGATGAAGAGTCTGTGCATGTTACTTGGTACTTGGAATGTCAAACAACTCTTTGCCATGACCAATGCGATGGGCTGGTCAAACAATTTAACAGAATTTAAGTTGTTTGAATGTTTGCATGGTGCTTTTAAGTATTCTAATATACAGTTTTCTGGAAACACCACATAATTTTAATTATGCAAAGCTTTCAGTCCGTAAGCCCAGACCCCGTCATCAGTGCAAAATTTTTGCACTGATGACGGTCTGGGCTTACGGACCGAAAGCTTGCATAATTAAATTACGTGGTGTTTCGACAAAACTGTATATTAGAATTTAACAGGACTTTGGAAATGATCTTGTCCATGTATGTTGCTGACAATCACCAGGCCGAGACCTTCATACTTCACAAGATTCATTAGCATACCGATCAAGTGCCCATCCATGACTCTACTGGAGAAACACTTTTTTTTTGTTAGATAGAAGAGAAACTCACTTGCCGAGAGATGTTTGTTTTCCTACTGCTATGGAGAATGAATAGTCTCGTACTGCCAATGATCAGTCAAACCATATTCATCAGTTTGAAACAACAATGACAATCGTTTGCCCAAGTTCAAGAACGTGTAAGGAAGAACCAAGAGCAACAAAAGGAAATTTATAATACAAGTGCAAGAATGAGACCCTTGAAAAGTGGTGAAAAAACCTTGGATATTACTGCCTAACAAGTAGAAAGGATTTTCCCTGAAATTTCTTCATCAATGCAGCTGACTATACCCTACAACCAAGAACCTCTCATAATATAATTATGAGATTGTACCAGATCAGGGAAACTAGAACCTGAATGTTCATTATAGTCAATTAAGACCATGTGCTTTGCCTTATAAATTGCCAGAAAAGAGGTGTTCCACCAAGGAAATTGATTTGAATAACAATGATAGTGGCAAGATACATACATACCTACCTACATACATATACTGTATTTACCCTCAAATTTACAGAGAAGCTAAAGGTTTTGAAGTTGCTAAATGTTGATGGGGAAGAAGGTGAAGAAGTTTTTGTATGATTTAATTCTGATGGTGAAAACTCCAGAGGGAACACTAAAACAATTTAAAGTAATGAGATTATTGAGTTTTGTTAGTTTAAGTTAATATACGGTCGCATTCTGAGAGGGAAGGAACGAATGGAAAGGTAGTTTTAAAAGTTCTTGAGAGTTGTAACAACAGAATTAGACGTTTTTAGACTTTTAGTTCGTAAGTTCAAGATATTATAGTAAGAATTGTTTGTGATTCTCTGCACAAAGCATTTGAGATAAACATGTGGTTTAACCCTCTCAAAAGGTCTGTTGTAGGCTTGAATAACTTTCCACTTATACCGGTCATTTCCAGTTTCTATGGCTGGTTTGAGAAAAGAAACGAAGCTAGTTAATTTTTTGAGTTTATAAATAAATATTTAGACAAACTATGGTTTGTGTACTTGCTCAAACCCTTCACACTATATTGAAATATTTCTAAATGTGTAAAATTTTCACCGAGCCAAACAAGTGAGGTCAAAATTTTGCTTCATTTGTGCTTTAAAGGCTATTGTAACATTGTTTGCAAATAGTTCTTTATTCCCAAGTAGAAGTTGCTGGTCATTGTTGTCAAAGTATCTTTCACTTCAAAGCATATGGTCTGTAAGGTTGTATAGTGGCCAAGGATTCATCAGGAAGTCAAATCAAGGATTGCATTGTTTCTGCCATATCACTGAATTGGGCCCTAAAACTGTGCCAACTACGAACATAAAGCCATAGAAACTGGAAATGACCGTTATAAGTGGCAAGTTATTCAAGCCTACAACAGACCTTTTGAGAGGGTTAAACCACATGTTTATCTCAAATGCTTTGTGACTCGTGCACCATTGTAAAAATTAATTGAATCAAAGATAAATATATGTTGTTTTAATGTTCTATGCAGTTGTTTGATATATAAATATCTTCAAGTAACTCTGTAAGCACATGAAATCATTAGGAGATTCCTTTTTATTGTTTGTTTCCACCAGTTTTTTTTAAAGCAAGTGTATGTGCGCAGTCTAAAGTCTAGAAAAAGCAAATGGGATTGTCTCACCACTCGAAAAACTTTTCCACTAATTTTTATAGGGCTAAATCATTTTGTTCAATAAATCGCAGGATGGATATTTCTCCGGAGAAGTGAGTAAAGATATTAGCCTTGCACAAACATTGCTCAAAGAATCAGAGAGAGGTCGCTAATTTGGTTATATTCAAGCGAGCTTCAGTGTCCAAATCATTAAAAAGTGATCAGTATGCAGAATGCTATAATCAATACTGAAAGGCAGGTGTGGCCAAAAAAGGAAAACTATGGTAAGAGATGACGATGTTCTGATTTGGAAGAGCAAAAAGAATCCAAGGAAGACAAGTGATGCCCTGAAGAGAGACTTGGAGTGAGCAAGAATATTCGTCAGCTCCAGCACTGTACACAGGCATCTTGTTGAAGTTGTTCATATGGTGCAAAGATCGGTTAGAAAACAACTTCTGACTGCTGGCATGAGAAAGAAGTGATATAATCGAGCTTTGATATTTAAACACTGGACATATAAGAATTGGACAAAGGTGGCATTTGGTAATGAAAGTGAATTTTTTTTGAAGGGAAGCCCAGTCAGCATATTCGTAGGACAGTCAGTAAGCCAATATTAGACTGTCATATTGACAAGTTTGTCAAACACCCTGAGAAGAAAATGTTGTGGGGCTGTTTCAGTTACCATGGAGTTGTCTTATTACTTTTAATTGAAGGTATGATGAGATTAGTGCAGTACATTGATGTTTTGCATAGAAGAGTTGTACCAGAGATGCCAAAGGTTTTTCTTAATGGTCCAGGGATATTTTAGCAAGACCTTGCACCATGCCACACATGACAGGTTGTGAAACAGTTTTTCCAGGAGAAAATGATACAAGTTTCAGACTTGCCAGGCAACACACCTGTTCTGAATCCAATTGAAAAGATTTGCTCACTGATCAAAGAGAAGCTGAGGCAGAAAGACTGCACGTGAAGGGAACAGTTGATTGAGGCAGTAACTCATGTATGGGATCATGACAAAGATATCACTATCAGATGCCAACGTTTAGTTAATTCTATGCCAAAAAGTGTGATACAAGTGATAAAGAACTGTGATGGTCATATCATGTAGTAAAACATGCTATTCTTTACATGATATGTAAAAGATAGCTCTAAGTAAAAATGTTGATTCAGTTTGATTGATTGCATGCTTGATTCAATTAATATGTGGAAGAGTGTATACGTAAAAATTTATTGTAAAATTTGAAAAAGGAATGTAAGTGTTATATTTACATGAAACATTCAAGCTTTCACTGCAACACTATGGTTTTGTATTTTCCATGCTGATCAAATGCGGATGCTAAGTTTAATCTTAACAGTTTTGTGATGATTTCATTTCATACCAGCATTGTGTAAAAAAGGTGTAAAATTGCAGTCTGCTTCTGGTAATCTGATTTTCTGATTGTGTTCAAGAATACTTACCTCAACTACTTTTTCATTCATTTTATATTCTATGCTGTGTAAAAACTATTCAAGTAGTCTGTCCATCCTTTACTGTAAAGAAAAACTTTTTTACTTTTACAGCCAAATCATCTTGTTGGACTTCGACGTAGTTACATAAAATTATCTTTCGAAAATGTGAATGATTTGATGAAAGTAAAGAGGTATAATTATATATATAGTGTACCAACTAAAAAGTATTGCACGGTATTGCTGGGGTGATATATAGTATCATCTAATCATGTTTATTCATTTCAGTACGGTGCATGTGCAAGTGTAGTCATCATATGTTTCAATTGTAAATACTTCAGTTCTGAAACCACTTATCAATGTTTTGTGCAAGAGAAATGAGCAGGACTTTTCCTGGAAAACTATGAGAAATTTGTACAGCTACATTGTAATGATTTTCCATTTTAAAAAGTTTGATGTATATACCTCCAACCATTTATTTGCGGGTTGAATTTGAGCCTGTTTTATTTGTTATTTTGTAGGGTGATAATGCCTGCTGTGCGAAAGAATAAAGAAAGGGATAAATCAACAGCTACTTATACTTTTATCTTAAATGAGGAAAACAATGAGGGAGCAGCTGGAAAGCACTCTTTGGATCAGATAGACAATATTATTGATGCCAGGTAAAATTATATAGTTGTCCTTTTTCTAAAGAGCTTGTCTTCTCATAGGTTCAACATTTTGAAGGCTGTAAGCCAATTTTTTTCATTTAAAAAACAGCAATATGCTATCAGCAATACATTTTGAAGGCTGTAAGCCAATTTTTTTCATTTAAAAAACAGCAATATGCTATAAATTTAGCTCACCTTATATTTGAAGGTGACATTTTATATGGCATAAAAAATGTACAAGTTAGACTCTGGCAACTGGTCATGAATTTCTTGTGAGCATGTTTTTACGACAATCCTAAAGCAATACAATTGTAAAGTTGTTTATAATTCGTGTGCAATCCTTTACCAGTTGCCATCGCTGCATACCCTATTGCAATCCTGTCTTTTCATAGCTTTAAAGTATGTGTAGATATTGTTATTATCTGTTCATAAATCTTATCTTGGTGCATGAGAGTGAAAGAACATCTACCAGGTGGCCCAAAAAGTTCATGCGTTTGATTTAGTATGGTGAAAAAACTGTAATTGCTACCTTCCTCTAATGAATGCTGCTGTCTTCATAAAAGCCCAATTTAAAAGTTTGAATTTTGCCATGTCTATTTACATGCATTTTTGACCAAGGTGGTGACGTATAAAATTCAGAAGAAGGTTTTAATTTTGTGAATAATGGGCTAAGTATTGCCAAATAAACTGTTTTGATATATTTTACTATTTCATGACAAATAGTCATTTGTTTGAATTGGAATTTAATTGAATGGTGTGTCGAATGGTCCAGCTTTCACCTTATAATATTTGTTTTATAGTTATTTGAAACTCACGTGTGGTTGCTATAGTAAGACATTTGCAGCTTCCTTCATAATAAACTACTGAAGAATTTAAAAGCTTCATAAAGTGATTTGTGTTAAATGCTGCAAATAATCCTTTGATCATTAATTAGTATGGTCACGTGTGCAAGACTTAGTATACTTGCTGAGGGACATGCTTTGTCTCATGACTAGTTATTTTATTTTCGATATTAAGCATGTTGTTAACTGCTGTTATGTTTTTCTTTGTTTTACTCTAGGAACTTAGCACTACCTTTTTTTTTCACTATGCCAAATTAAACTGTTAAACCTTTTTGCACCATCTGACATATAGATGTTGTATTTAGATATCTGCTTTGGTAGATTTGCAATAAAGATGCAGCATTTATAAGCACTTTTGAGCGGCCTTTGATGGCACCTCTAATATGCCAAAAGATGATCATATTCAACAAATCACAATCTGTAGATTTATTGTGACATTTTTCAATTTATTTTGAAGGGAGTACGACGTTCCGTATCACACACGTGTTGCAATTGATTTGAAAATACATGTGGTAAGTTTGTTAAGCACATTTGGCTAACAAAGGCTTGCCATTTGCATACTGTTAAGTCCAAAAACCACTTAATGCCACTTAATGTTATTTTTACAGAAGTTGCAACAGCAGTGTGCGGCAAATTACTTTAATTATATTACCGACAAAAGGATAGCTGTAAGATGGCCAGTATTTGGAGAAACGTTCACAATTATTTTGCTATTTTAAGGTTGAAAATTCCATGAAAGATGAAATGTAAATGGCTTAATGTTAAAATAATAAATCTAAAGCAACAATTGAGAAAACTTTGCAACTGTGAAGCCCTGTTGTTTTTACCATTTTTGCAGAGTTTCCTCATGCTTAGCATTACTGTTGTAAAACTTATGAAATCACTTGTGGTTGGATTGTACTCATATCACCAGTTTAATGTTTTGGAAATGCTGGTCAGTCTTCTCTTTGAAGACAACAATAGCTACTCTTAAAATGCTCAAAGATTTGGACTTTGCACCAAGAAAAACTGTTTTTGGAGTTATGCTTAGGATGTATACACTTTCTTTGGAATGACTTTATTGTATTTAGCGTGACCACATGCTGGTCTGAAACGTCTAAACCCGGTTAGTAGGCAGTGAACCTGTCGAGTGGTGTGCCAAAATGCATGATGCATTTTATCACGTTTTTCCAAATTTTTCTTAGTTTCATTGTACTTTACTATAAATAAGTTATACTGTAACTTCTGATAGTGACAGTGGCACTACAGTGTTTCTACAAAGATATGAACTAGATGTGTAATCATGCACATGCATATTACACACTAGGATGCTCTTTCGATAGTCAGACCTTAACAGTTTCTGTAATTAAGTACATTTAAAATCTGAGGAATTGTGTAGCTTGTTTTTATAATTACTGTGATAAATCTAACAAAAATACTAAGTCATGCAAATAAGAACATGTACAGTCTTGAATTATTCAGCTGAAAGTTCTCAATTTAAGTATATTCAAGAAATTTTGCCCACTTGTATTTACTATCAAACAAAGGATAAAATCTTTTGAATGCACGCCAAATTTAGGATATTTTAATCACAGCTATGTTTTCTACTGAGGGAGTCTATTTTGCTTGCAGCATGCTTGAGCTATTATTAAGTACATATTTTTATGTTGGCTAAGTGCTATGAAAAACTGCTTTCATTTTACCTAGAAAATGAGCTGAAAAGTTTTTATTTTGCTACAACTAACTTAGTCTTTACTTGTTTACAGTTCTTTTTTACCAGCATGTGAAAACAACATAAGAACCAAAATTCTCTTCCAGCCAAGGACAATTTTTGTTACTAGGAAGTAGTCCCTTCCTACCACATAACAAAATTACCACCCATAACATATAAAATGTATGAAAGTTCAAACTTCATCTTAGGCACATGGATAAGCTCCATTGGTGCAAAAGCTTTTGGGTAATAGTACTCTTGCTGTTTGGGAAGCCCTTCACTCCTGTGTGAAAAGGCTAATTAATCCATTTTAGTTCAATTCCACAACAGATCACTATGGCTATCACCCTATCCTTGCTGTACTTTACTACTTACAATTTAAGTTTACAAGTGGGAGTTTTTTTCCAAATTTTCTTTTAAACTTTTCTAAACTGGGTGACTGCAACGAAATGCCGTTTGCTCCATAAAAATCGTTTCCTGCAATAGGTAATGAATTTCATATTTTTACTTTTTGTGCAAGATGTCTAGTACAGTATGTTTAGCTGTACAGTTAGCTGTACAGTGCAGTACATCTTAATGTGTGCGTTATCCAGGTAATTAAACATGGCCTGCCGTTGTTTCAAATGAGCTGCCATTAAATGAAATGAAATAGCTGTATTCTTCATTTATAAATTTTAAAGGGTCACTGGTACAAGGTTAGTGTAAGAAGAGGATTGTACCCTGAGATTGTACGTCAAGATGATATACTGGACAGACCTGTAAGTACTCGGCTAGTGTACGCAATTAGCCTCTGTTGCAGCTGCAAGCGAGGTACCCAGTTGCATGCACATAATGGTAGGTTAAAATTACCGACAGGGTAACTTTTCGAAAAATGAATGGTGTATGGTCCAATTTATCGGGATTATTCTAGAAATACATGTGCCCAACAATCCTCATGAACACTCTGGTTCAACTCATGACAATGCTTGATAGTTTGTAAAATTCAAGTATGCACCATTTGAGGTTGAGGAAGAATAGATACTGTTGTATCTACAATGAGAACACATTGAGTACAAAAAAATATGGATAGTATTATACAACAGCAGATTATGTGTAGTGCAGTGCACATTACGATCAGTTTGAAGATCAAACTGATTTTGTATATGAAAAGGAAACACTACTCCAACAAAATTATTCCGAATTACTTGTTATAAGCAAAATATTAGCTCATATTCTGCTATTATGGGATAGCTTATGAGTTGTTGTGGAAAATTTTCAAAATAAAATGTGGGAAGAAGTACTAAAGTACTGACGTAAGCATACGCTGATGAGAGCATACGGCTGACGTGAGAAGGGGGAACTTGTAGAAAAATAGAGCAGTCTGTTTTTGTTTATGTTCGACTGAATTTTATCCAATTAAAAGAGTGTTTTACCGTTAACTTTGTCACAAAATGATAACAGTTTGAACCACAGCCCTCCAAAGTGCAGAGAATAGTAGCAGAGGACATACATAAAAGTATTTGATGGTGAATAGAGCAACTGGATTTGAAAGAAGCTGTAGAAAATTTGTTTTTAGACTAGAAGCTGGTCTCCAATTGCTGCTGTTCTTGTTGTTATGAGGCATCGCTATTTGAAAAATATGCCTAAAGTGCTCCCAGTTTGAGTCTTGATTGCCATGAAGTTTGGTACAATAATATAGAACAGTATTCAGCATTGCTTAGTAAAGCTTGATTTTGATTGTGAAGGACCCTAGCAGTAAGGTAGTAAATTTTCAGAGACAAATACAAGCCATAAAATTAAAGCTATTGAATTGTGGATACAAGAGACTCTAGGCATTATCCAGTTTCATGTTGTATGAAGATATAAGAACTTCAAAGCACTAACCTCAATACTGTCGCAGTGAATTGTATTCACAATATGAATATATTGCCAACTTTAATTTGTAGCGATGAAGTTTAAAATGGTAACTTTACCCAAACTTAACAAATACAATTTCTCTATGTGTGCATAGGATCCGGTTGTGCTGGCATTTGATATAGAGACAACGAAGCTTCCACTAAAGTTCCCTGATTCCAGTATTGACAGCATAATGATGATTTCCTACATGATTGATGGACAGGTTAGTACAGTCTCTCAGGTGTATGTGTAGCAGAGTGAAACAAAAGAAAATGCTGTGGAAATGCTTCCATTTTCTAAGGCAAGGTGCACTGCCACAATTATGAAACTTGACGCCTAAAAGAGAGTGAAAAGTTTCTGAGACCTTTACTACCACACAACATATTACCCACTTATTATACACTTCACACAACTAAAGCAAGCTATACTTACTACACCCCACAATGCCATACTCTAGTTCACTATGCACACCAATACTTGTCTGTATGTCTATATTGCAACAGGGTTACCGCGATTTATATTGTAGGATGTACACTTCCCAATAATATTCTAATGTATAAGCTTGCTGTTGTGCCAGTTGATTGTTGTGGACTAAATACATAGCGCGGTATAAAGGCTACATCAAAGACTCTGCACACGGTAACGTTTTTGAGCGTCTTCGTAAATGTCGTTTTCAATTTTGTCGTTTTTGTGTCCTGTTCACACGCGTTCACAAGCACCAGTTACCAGTGCTCTGTTACCGGATATTATGTGCGGTGTTTGGCCAGGATGTAGTTTTTGCACGGAATTTCTCGTTCATTTGTTCATTCTTTAACAAACAACTTGACCAAATATCGATGAAAACCTGCTTTCTTTTCGTGTATTGAAATGCAATAGTCGTCAGAAACAAGCCAAATAGTAGAATTACTCCAAAAAATGCAACGGTCGATACAAATAAACATAAACGAAGCTCTGCAGAAAATTTCATATGGACTGAGACGGAGGTAGAGTTGCTGCTTTCTATCATGCAACAATACAAAACTCAAAAAACAAACGATGGGGTATATTGGGACAGCTGTAAGAGAATGTATGCCGACCTAAATGATATGTTCGTAGATAAGCTATAGGTTATAAGAGGCATACCTAATAACGATTATCCACATAAACATACTGAGTTTCAAAACAACCCTACTCGACTGAGTTGCAAAGTCAAACACCTCCGATACAAGTATGTTGCCGCTGTTAGACTTGGTAAAAGAAGTGGTGGTGATAGACAGGTGCACACATTCTATGAGCATTGTCAGAATGTATTTGGTGGAAATGCAGCAGCTACTGAAATACCTGGAGCCATTTGAAACTGATCATAGTGGTGGTCATGCTGTTATGTCTGCTAAAGACAAAGAGAATATAGAAGAAGATTTGGAAGAGGTTACAGGTGCTATTAGTTCAATTAAGCATCATGAACACTACCTGGCCATTTCACCACCACGTCAAGAAAGCAATACTTATAATCACGTGTTCCTTGAAAATTTAGACTGTAAGTGCCTTGAGAGAAATGATCAAGGGAAATCATTAATTGTATCCAATCAATCCTCCCTATTCACAGACCAAGGCACAAGGCACCATGGTGTGCCATGCTTTATCTATATTCAGTCAATTTTAACTCAAACAATTTTATTTGCCATGAAGAGACTTGTGTCTTGATTGATAGTTAACTGGGCAAATTTACTATTAACAGCTTTCCCTATTGTTTTCAAGTTACATAGCAAGCTTTGTATTAGACAGTGGGAAATGAAAAAGCTGCGTACGCCACTGTAGAAGACTAGTTACAATGTTACGCATGTGTACATTTGCGATTAATGTACTCAGATGATTTTCCTCTTGGTCGCTTTTTCCATATGTGCGTTTCATCCACAGCTCCAATACATTGGGGGGAAACCATGTTTATCATAAAATTGACTGGCTAACTTGAGTATGCTTGCCACATCAGTTGGAATCTGAATGTAGTCTTTTCCAAGTTGCTTGACTATTGCACAGCAAACTGATCTCAGAATTTTTGATGGAGTAGTTTTGCCAATTCCAAAGGCATTGGCAACCTGACAACAAGGTGAGATCAAATTCAATTAAAGTAAAAATGTATTGTAACTTGTTAAATACCGTACCTACGAACCAAGTATATATGTAAAAAAGCAAAGTAATATGCAACATTATTTAATGGTGAACAGTGTACCTTTCTATATCCTGACTCGTCTGCTAAATAATATAGAGTTGCTGCAAATTTCTTTGCTACAAGGTTGCTTTTCTAATTACTGTATCTTCTCCAGTCAAATACGGTGCCAGCTTTTCGCACAGTTGCATAAGATGTTTTCTAGTCATTCTAAAATTTTCTTTCCATTCCTCAATGCTTGCTTTTTTTCCCCAAATATTTGTCCACCAAAGGTTTTGTCCGACCTGGTTGGCACCACATTCTTGACTTCCTTGGGGGTCGTCAAGGCCTTTTTAAATGTTGTTTTAGCCATTTTTTGAAGTATTTAACTCTTGAATGACTGCCAGTTTAATTTTATTTCGTGGTATCAATGTTGTAGTCACGACCAAGGACATCAACTGAAGAAGTAAGCTACTAGTCAACAATAATATCGCCACTCCTGTATTGGGTGCCATTTTGAATATTTAGTGTTTCAAGGTTTCTCTCCGTTTACACGAGAATGCAAGACAAAAAATCCGCAAACGACACACTGGAAAAGTTTTTATAGCGAAAACGCTTGTCTGAAAATGTTTTCATCATTGAAAATGTTTCTGTAATTGGAAACGACACTTCTTGAAATGCGTTACTCATGATAAGGCACGAAAACGTTATCGTGTGCACATATTCAAAGTTATATGCAATGTCAACAGTGTTTTTTGCAGTAAGTGATTACCTTCTGAGTTGACAACATGATGCATATGTAGTTAGTCCACCAATTGCTCTACACAGCTTATCATCATTAATCTAGATGTATACCAATCCATTTTGTTTGTTTTTATTGGGTAGCTACATTTTCTAATGCAGCAACAAATATTTTAGGATAGCTAGAAATGCCAAGAAGTTGCAACTGCACAATTGCCACTGCGCTGCAAAACCGCACAATTTTATAGCTCATTTTATGGCATATAAAAGACTGGACTCCATAACGTAATATTCAGATGCGCTACACCTTTGATTTGTAAATGTGAATTTTTCGATGTTTGTTTATAGTCTATAATTGTCACAACGCAGTCTGTAGGCTATAAGTGCATCCACAAAAATCCATCACCGACTGTCTAGAATTTACTTGACTTTAGTTGCAAATAATTGCTTCATTTACTAGTAATTCCATTGATAATAGTGCTCAGAAAAAAAAAAAACGCAACATATTTTAACATTGAAATGGCAACCTCATGAAATGTAAAGCTCTCCAAATGAACTTCTCATCGCATGTTATTTTTATTTCACTCACTCCTAAAACTTCTGCCATTACTGTGTCAAAAAAGTAGTAATAGAATAATACTTCATCCATGACTTGTTGGCAAATATGCATTTGCGCTGTTAAAGAAGGAATCGGGTGTTCGAGGATAAATTCTTTTACATAACATGAAATAAAAATTGTGTAAATCTACAATAATGACAATGATTCCTCGCACTTTTTGTGAAATTCGCAAAAGGACTAAAGAATATTTGAATAAGGCATCTCATATTACCTATATAATCTTGAAAGCACTGACTAACGTAGTAAATCACTATGAACATTGGTAGTATACACCCCCCGGAACGTTTACACTATGAATGACTGAGTGACTGACTTGTTTGAATTTTAGCCGCTTATCACAATACTGCAAAGTTTCAAAGAAACTTTGTGCTAAAAGGCAGTTCGACAAAAAGTTAATAGGAAACTCTTCAAATGATTTGGTCAGAAGAGAGAAGCAAATACTACATTGTCAACCAAATGGTGAAATCTCAATGCCAAACGCTATGCCAAAAATGGACTTTAGTAGAATATTGTCAGTCATTTTGCTATTACAACTTTGAAGACTGGCTTTTAGTCCTACAAAAACTCATAATTGGTTTGCATTGTCTGATCTACCTGCAAGAAATGCAAGAAAGCTTGTTTTCTCCAATTATATTAGAGGTTATAATATTTATTATTTATATAGTTTTTTTGTTACCATTTTCCCTTTTAGGGTTATTTAATTACCAATCGTGAGATTATTTCAGAAGATATTGAAGATTTTGAATATACTCCGAAGCCTGACTATGAAGGTCCGATAATTGTACTTAATGAACCAGATGAGGTAACTAGAGAGGTTAAAATTTTCTTCCAAACTAATATCAGTCCAATGCCCATACTTCTGTTTTGTAATCTGTTGTCAAATTGGTATTCTTAATTTTAGATTCTTAGTTTTAATGGCATCAGTGGCAGAAAACAAATATTTTATATGCTTTATCTGAAAAAAAAGTAGCAGCATCAGGGTTTTATGAGTTAGTAACATCCTGGTGTTGTGTGCCATGACTGTTTATAAGTGATATTATGTGACATCAATGCCATACCTGTAACAAAAAAGAAGTCAAGGACTATAATAGAAAGCAAATTGCGTCATTGCAGACTGCAATAACTTGCTAGATTTGGCCAGCTTATGATAGCTTTAGCTGTTGTGAACTCTGAACAAGCAACTTGGATACTCTATCTACCAATTGAGTATTGTAGATAGGTTTAAGCTATTACATTTCTTTCATCTTGTTTTTACAGATGGGCCCACATGTATCTAATTTTTAAAAAAGTTTTGTGTTTTAACAAACTGAAATAATTAAACTAGCTAGCTACTCAAGTGTTTAGAGTTGTAAATTCATTGAAATAATTTCTTAATTTTAATACTTCATAATCTTGTAATCATTTTAGTCTTTGAGAAATTCTCGTTAAATGTATTTTACGCTGGGGCTGTTGTCTTGATACCTCAGAAACTAATGTTGATAGTGCATGTTAGGGTGCTGATGTTTTTTAAAGGTCACTGGGAAAGGATGTGTTCTTGAGGACAATATCTTGAATTTCATTCTTTTTGGTAGATACCAAGTCTCATATAGTCTTCATATCTGCAAATAATTTTTCAGATCTTCAATGAGCTTTTGCTGAAACAAGACCAGGTCTTTCAATTAAAGTTCCATGGACTCATTAGATAGGACACTGGCTATCATTGATGCAGTCACAATCATCTATTTGTATCTCACAGTATTTAGCATGGTAGTCATGAGCTGGCTTTTGCTGCATTTTTTAATCTTCACCTCAGTCACTCATGTTAGGATGCTGTTGAGTTGTCTGAATATAAAGCTGTATTTCCATGAATAGCGAATCTGGTGACACTCTGGTCATGGAACGTGTCGTGATACGATACTTCAAAGGGCATTTCGAGCTATGATTAATGATCCCTGTTTCCATTCAATTTGCTTCAATGGGTCACTCTCTTTAACCATGTGAAGCTAGATGATAAGGTGATATGTTATTTTGTTTGATATCAGTCTTTTTCATAAATACCTTAAACTCTGGTTGAAAAGTTGGCTCCATTATAACTTAGTACAGTTCCAGGCAATCCATGGCTAGCAAACTTTTCTTGCAACTTTTCAACTATTGCAGCAGATGTTTTTGACCTAATCACACTTATGTCTACTCTGAATGAGTTTGTACCAACATGGAGAACATTCATCTATGTACAGTTCACAATTATCTATATTAACTCACAACCATGGCTGACCTGGTTATTTCTAGGGATGAAGTGGTCCCTCTGCCGGTGTCTTCATTGTTTTCCCAGTCAATTCATAAAAAAACCACTCACAACAAAAATTTAATTAGTATATCACTGTTTTTAAGGACAGCAAGCAGTTGACAGTCTTCTGCACATAGAGCAGCCAACATTTGAAATAACCTAGACACTAATTGAGACTAACTATCTCACTCAACAGTTTCAAGAGACAATTTAAAGAACATCGACTCTATAACAAGACTAAATTTTTTCGATAAATTATAAGTTAGTTTCACTCTTTTAATTTTAGAATTGTAAACGATGGTAGTGCTATATTATTGTAAAATTTTAATAGCAAAGTTTAGCTAGATTCATAACTTTGTAAATAGGTTATGAAAACCTGTCGGGAGAGCTCTGTTAAGTATCCATCTATTAGAACCACTGAGTGATTAAAATGCTAGCTCACAAATGTTACCCACCTGAGCTTTAGCACCTGCCTTCCCTTACCCTAAATGGGAAAAAGGAAGGACAGAAGCATCACACCCAAAGTAGTCCAGACATAGTATAAAGAATTAAAACTTTCTCTGATACATGAATCAGGTGGAAAAACCAAAAGTTAGTAGCAACACAAACCTGATTTGACATTGAGTAAACAAATATAGTCAATTATTTTCTGCACTGTGGGTAAGAAAATGTAGTAATTTGAATCAAAACAAACCATTTGGTATCAAGGTAAAACTAGTAAAGCACTGAGACTTGACTGGTAAAATGATAAGTGATGTGTTATTGCAATGTTGACATCACGTGACTGTAGTATGTCATAGACATGTGAAAAAAAGAGACAGGAAAAATATAGACAAGTGCGAAAACACTATATTGGCGACGAGGAAAATACGGTTTGTTTGGTTTGTTTCTGTGTTATTTTGTTCAAGTAAATGCTACCAACACACCAGCACCACAACATCTATCGTTTATATAAGTACAAACGATTTTGAAATATTGACGATTTAAACTTCGTGTAATTATGGCGACTGGCCGAATCGATTTAACACCTATGGCACCATTTGATCCCTTATCAGATCCATGTTCCCTCAGTCAGCATTGGAAGACATGAAAACGACGTTCTGAAACTTTTCTCATCGCCCTCAATGTCACGGACAAGAAACAAAAGTGTGCTTTGTTGTTGTACCAAGCTGGTCAAGCAATGCTAGATATTTTTGAGACTGTCTCAGAAACGGGCAAAGAAGACGATTTTGATACAGCTATCGCAGCCCTGGATACATGTTTTTCACCAAAAAACATATTGACTATGAAATTTTCAAGTTTCGTGATGCTCAACAACAACCAAATGAAACAATAGATCAATTTGCAATGTGTCTCAGAAAACTGGCTGCAACATGCGACTTTGCGAATATTGACAAGGAAATGAAGTCTGCCATCATTCAACATTGTACATCAAAACGTCTAGGGCGCTATGGTCTTCTCGATACTGAAGTCACTTTGACTAAGCTCTTAGCAAAAGGCCGAGCTTTTGAGCTCAGTGAATCACAGGCCACTGGCATCAAAAAGTCACTTGAAACCATAAGTATTTCTGGCGAAGTAGTCCAGGCTGCCAGCCCTCAAAAAGGGCAATTGTACTCAACAACAACCATCTTTATCTTGCCAAAATTTGTCTGCGCAATCACAATGCAGAAATTGTGGGGGGCCCTTTCCTCACAACACCAGCCACTGTCCTGCAAAAGGAAAATTGTGCTAAAACTATGGAAAATTGAATCACTTTGTGAAAGTTTGTCGCAGTGCTAATCATAAAGTTCGTGTTGATCAAGATAGCAATACCCAAAAGTCTACCAAACAACACCCCAAGGTTCGACATGTTTCTGAAGCACCGGAAAGCAGTGAAAGCTGTAGTGAGGAAGAATTTTTATTCAGTGTCAAACCACCAGGTAAACACAAAACAACTCCTCACATCCAAGTCGCAGTGAACAACACTCCTATCAAAATGATCATTGACACTGGTGCCTCCATTGACACTATTGATGAATGTACTCTTAATAATTTGCGAAAACATACTCCTGTAGTTCTTCAACATTCTAATACATGCATATTCCTCTATGGTGCCACAACACAGTTACCTGTGGTGGGAAAATTCCGTGCAACGTTGGACTGCACAACAGGTTCCACAACCTCCCAAATTTACTCCATCAAAGGAAACTTTGGCTGTCTGCATAGTTATCACACAGCATCGTCTTTGGGTCTCATCCTGCTTAAAGTTAACAACGTGAAACATGAACATACCAGTAGTGATCAACTGAGGCATGAATATGCCCACCTTTTCCAAGGCATTGGTGCTCTCAAAAATTTTGAAGTCAAACTGGACATTGACAAAACCACTCCCCCTGTGGCACAAAACCCCCGTCACATTACTTTCCACATGCGTCACAAAGTTTCGGATGCTCTCAACAAGCTAGAAAAGGATGGAATCATTGAAAGAGTCTCAGATCTCACGCCCGGAGTCCATTGGTAGTCATCCCAAAGAAAGATGGCAATGTTCGGTTGTGCATTGACATGCGTATGCCAAACAGAGCAATTCAACGTGAAAGACATCCGACACCAACAGTGGACGATTTGGTTCACAAGTTAAATGGCGCTACTGTTTTCACCAAGCTTGATCTTCGTTCAGGATACCACCAGTTAGCTCTTGCAGAGGCAAGTTGGCACATAACAACATTTGCCACTCACAAAGGGCTTTATCGCTACAAGAAATTAAATTTTGGCACCAACTCAGCCAGTGAAATCTTCCAGCATGTCATTAGCGAACAAATCCTTGATATTCCGAATGCAATCAACATCAGTGAGGATATAATCATCACTGAGATAAAGCCCTTCGAGCCATTTTTCAACGCTTTTCTTTCATTGGATTGACATTAACCGAAGAGAAGGATGAATATGGTAACTCATAGCTCACATTTTTCAGATTGGTCTTCTCTGGCGCTGGAATTTCACTGGATCCCGCAAAAGTTGACGCAATTCACAATTGTTCACCTCCAACCTCAGTTAAAGATGTTTGAAGCTTCCTTGGCATGGCAACCTATTGTGCCAAATTTATACCTAATTTCAGCGACCTCACTGAGCCCCTACGAGCACTTGCAATAAAGAATGTGCCGTTTCAGTGGATGTCTAAACAAGCTCGGTCATTTGATGTCGTAAAAGCGGTCCTTACTAGCAACACAGTTATGGCTTATTTCGACAAGAGAAAGGAAACTGAGCTTATTACAGATGCATCACACTCAGGCCTTTCTGCCATTCTCTCACAGAAAATACTGGGATCAACAGAACATCAGATTGTTGCCTAAATCAGTCAGTCCTTATCTGATGTTGAGAGACGATACAGGCAAATGGAGCACGAAGCTCTGGCAATTATGTGGGCAAATGAACATCTCCACCTGTATCTAAATGGGGGACATTTCGCTCTAATAACTGACTGCAAACTCGTGAAGTTGATTCTAAATAACCCCCAGTCAAGACTTCCTGCCTGAATCGAAAGATGGAACCTACGTTTACAAGATTACGATTTCGATGTGTGATATACAAAAGGGCCCGATAATCCGTCCGATTTTCTTTCTCGACACATACAAGTCAGTGACACTAGTGAGAACAAACACTTCAAGACTATAGCTGACAATTACGTTTGTTTCCTGACCTAGCATGCTGTGCCAAAAGCAATGACGTTGCCTGAAATACAGCAGGCCACAGCAGCTGATCCCACCTTACAGCTGATTAGCCAATTCATTACAACTGGTAAATGGCACTTGATTGATTCTGTTACCTCACAGACAAATCCCAAAGTCAACGGTGGTGGTCTGAAAGCATTCCAAAAGATCAGAACAGAACTCATATTAACCCTTTAGGAGGCAGAGCGACATTTTTGTCCATTTGCCGCACGAGCAGAACGACATTAATGTCGCTTTTGACTTGCATAATTTGTATTGCTTGTATTGAGTTTTGATTGGCTGGTAGGCATGCAAATACAAATTATTTGAGATGCAGGCAATCTTGATTGGCTGTGGCTGTTATATTATTTAAGCTAGAGTGGTTAGTCTATTATAAATTACAATTTGAAGCACGAGTAAGTCCTGGGCAGATAAACAAGATGGCTGACGCCTGTGAAGCTGGAATGTTGAGAAGAAAATGAACTTTTACATGTAATTCAGACAAGGTTTTGGAAATGTTAGAGACATCAGATGATGATACAAATAGTTTGAATTGTGGAAGTGATATTGCAGCTGCAGATTTTACTTCATACATTGAAAGAGATTCTGAATGAGAAGACGAACCCATTGACCAAAGTGATATTGCAGAAAGTGGCAGAGAAATAGATGAGTTTTGTGAAGTATTAATTGATGAAGAGCTCAGTAACAGTGAAAGTGATAATGATGGTACAGATTCTATAGAAAAATGGACTGTTATAAAGGACTTAGCTAACGATAAACCACCAGAAGTCAACGACTTCACATCTCCATCAGGGCCTGTCTGGAAGCCAGTCGAAGCTAGGCCTGTCGAATACTTCGATCGTTTCTTTGTTGCTACACATAATAAGCCATCGCTGTGGGGTTTTCTTATAAAAGAGACAAACAAATACTTTGAGTGGAGTCTAGAATGTCAGTCAGAATACATCCAAAATACATTTATGGAAGCCATTGAGTGTTGAAAAGCTATGAGCGTTTGTTGGTTCACTTCTGAACATGAGACTTATTCGTAAACACAAGATTGAAGAGTACTGGAATAGTAATAATTACTCACAAGACACTCCAATGTTTAGAAAAGTGATGAAACTAAACTCATTTAAACTTATTTTGCGATTTTTGCATGCTTCAGATAGTGCCTCTGAGCCAGAGCGTGAGTCACCAGAATATGACCCCAGTATAAATTTTGTCAAGTGCTTGTGCACCGAAATGAGACGTGGGCAAAAGAGTTTAACCTTTCTCGTGATGTTTCAATTGACGAGGCAATTGTTGGTTTTAAAGCGAGACATATCCTGGTCAATTACATTAAAATAAAAAAACATCACTAGTGGGGGCCGAAAGAATACAGTCTAGCTGATTCGAAAACAGGTTATATTCATCAGACAATTTATCACACTACCGAGGTGAAGAAGAGCAAATTTGGACAACCATTCCATGTGTGTGCCAAACTTTTAGCTGACCATGGCGGTAAAAATCATCATTTCGTTGTAGCCATCTATTACACTAGCATTGATTTTGCAGAGCAGATGCTGCTAACGAACATTTATGTTACTGGAACTATCAGGAGAAATCGACGAGATCTGCCATCTGAAGGGAAAAGAAAAAGCGCTACGAAAGGTGCTATTACTGCAATGCGTATTGGGCAAATCTTAGCATTGAGTTGGGTAGATCGTAAACAAGTCAGAATTCTATCAACCTTGGCTACAGCTGCCACAGCAGAGGTTACCAAAGGAGGTAAAATCAAGAAAGTGCCTAATGTCGTCTCAGCATACAATGCCGGTATGGGCGGCATTGATGTTTCAGACCAGATGACGCATCAGTACAATGCAGAACTAATAACTGTGAAATGCTGCTGCAAAATTGTCCTACACCTTATTGACAGAACAGTAACAAATGCATTCACATGCTACAAATACAATGACAATGATCCAACTCCAGCAAAGAAGAAAATGACACATCTTCAATTTATGATTGGCCTTGTTGAGGGTCTTGTTGCAGGTTATCAAGAGCCCCAAACAAGAGTTGGAAGACCAAGTCTTGGTTCTCCTGAGTCAAGATTGACAGCAAGGCACTTTTTGGATACTATTCAAGATAAAAAGCATAAAAAGTGTGTCGTATGTGCAGGGAAATGAGAAATTGGATTCAAAGGAACACGTATTACAACATGGTGCAAGGACTGTGGTGTATGTTTGTGCAAAACTTGCTTTCCAAAGTATCATTCATGATGACTACTGGTATGAAGCATGCACCAAAAAAGTAATAATGGACATTCAGGTACTCGATGTATTATAAATAATGTGTTATATTATTGTCCCTTTATTTGCAGTGAGTTGTTTAAATTAATTCGCCCGCCCGGGTGTGTGATTAAAAAAAAATCGACCTCCTAAAGGGTTAAATGAGGATGATGGAATTATATTACGTGGTTCTCGAATTGTTTTACCTGAATGTCTTCGGTTAAGAGCTATTAAAATTGCTCATGAAGCCACCAAGGTCTTGTTAAAACGAAACAATTACTATATGAGAAAGTTTGGTATCCTGGTATTCACAAGATTGCCAAGCAAACAGTGGACGATCTAAAAGTAAAGAAGGACAATCTAAAACCACGTTTGTTTTTCTTTGGGCACAGACGAGCTTATGAGAGTCGTGGCAGCACTACTCTCTGGTTTCCTTAATGATTTGCATCTTCGTTTCTGCTTATCATCACATTCATGCCCACATCTACATGAAGGAAGCCTTGAAAGAGATTCGCTATTGCTTGTAAGATTGCAGGAGACGATACCATTCCAAAGGTGCATGATTATATCAGAACAAACCTTTGTGTGTATTGCTTTGTTTGCAAATTTCCTGGACTTGTCATCCAATTACAGTTGCTGAAAGGCTTGTGACGTGTCAAAATATGTAAACTTTATTCTGATTGTAAGACTAGCTAACATGTCTTCTGTATTTGTAGTGAGATAATTTCTCCATTTTGACTTTGACCATACACTTATTGCCACCTTAAATCCTAGCATTTTCATTTGTCTCTGAATTTGGAAAAGCTGGTGCAGCTCACTCAGATAACTTTTGTTGCAGAGCTTATCCCAGTTAGTCTTCAATCGCACTTTTAAAGATGTATGAGTCAGCGTGAGCATTGATATGTTGCGGATTTCCAGTTTCATCAACATAAATTCTGCCTCCATGCCATTTAGAAAATCCAAATCTGCTTGGAAAAGCTCTTTATGCTCGTATAATACATTCTGCAGACTTTGATTAATCACTTATTGCTGTGTATCAATCTTTAATATTTGACTGCATTTGTTTCGGACAACCTTAAACAAATCCTGTCCCAGTAAATTGGGAATGTTACCCTGTATTGAAAAACCTGAAGGCATTTGTAGTCTGGTATCTGTACATTACAGGAACAGTTATGATTCCAGCTACTGGAGTCTGATTGGAATGTTTTTGCCTATGTAGACGTTGACTATTGCTTGTTGCATTATTTTTTTCCTGATTTCTTCGTCTTTATGTGGTGCATTGTATCCGCTTGCTTATCTCCATTCATATGAGTTGTATCAAAAAAATGAATTGACAATGTGTGCTCTTATATTGATTTTCTGAATTGATTTTTTATTTCTTGTGACTTTTCAATTTGTTTGAGGTGTTTTTTTGGCCATGTAACATTTAACACTTCTGAAGTTACAGTTGTAGGTTTGTGGTCTCCTTCAAAACAGCTGCAGTCTTCTTTTTTTGCTGAATGAAATTTTCTAATCAGTTTTAACTCAGCTGATATATCGCATGCAAATCACCTATGGTTATTCGAACACATTTCGTTTCTAGAAATGTTTTGACTTGTTTTGATATTTTTGATCTGGTTAAGCCAACTATTGGTTTGTATTTTCTGGTTTCTTTCTATCATTAGCTAGATGAACGGGAGCATGTCTTCCAACGATTCTATAATTTTGCAGTGTTTTAGGAGGTTATGTAAACCTGCAACAAACATTGTAATGTTTTCGCTTTTATTTTCAATCAACCGTTTAATTTAAAATGCCGTACAATTTAGTTGGCTTTTTGGGTTTCAATCTATCTCTCAGTATTCCCCACATCTTGCTGCCAAACATGCTTGACTTGATAACTCTGCTTCTTTTTGTCTGATAGTTCTTTGGCAAAGAAGTGCTTATCTAAACCCTACATGTTCTGAGTCCATGATTTCTTCTTCACTGTTTTCAAACTTTTTCATGATGCTAGAAAAAGCAATCTTTGCTTGTTAGATGAGACCAGTTTCTTACTGTAGCTATTTTGAACTTTGGAAGCTACTTATATACTTTATCTACTAATTATTTATTTGAGATAAATTTATACATGAATGCTTTGAGCTCTTAGAAGACAAAAGCTCTGTTGAAAACAATCCAAGAAATTAAAGGTTTTTCAATTTGCGTGCATGTGAAATATGTCTGTCATCATGCGACATGTGTCATAAAATCAGTAGTATTTCCATACCATTTACCAAAATATCATCAGAACTATGAAAGAGGTTATAAATATCACCATTTTCGTCAACATCAATATTATCAGCATTTTTTACAACATCATCTTCATCACCATCAACATCATCATGACATCGTCATTGGCAACGGCAGTGTTCTATACAATGATATTTTTATTGTTTTCAACAGTGATGGATTTACATGATTACTTTTTGTACAGGACAGTAATGTTTTGTTACTATTTTTCATCCATCATGGCATTAACAACAGCATTTGCAATGCTTCAGTGAATGAATTTTTTGTTGTTTCCAGCTGTGCCAGATCTTTCCGTTTAATTTTTATACTGTACAGTATTGTCTAGTTGGCATTTTTTCATTCACACTAAAACTATGCTGCTTTATGTTTTATTCAGTTAAGTCTGCTGCACCGTTTCTTTGAACATGTTCAAGAAGTAAAACCAAGCATATTTGTCACATATAATGGAGACAGCTTTGATTGGTGAGATAATTGTTGTGGAGTATAGTTCGTTTACTAGTATTTAATGCCTCCAGTTTTGGTAATATAGTTTCTTAAGCTCTCTGTTTACTTAAAGTGCTTATGAACAACAGTTTGTCCCCTCTTTAATTGACTTAATTTGAAATCGGAAACAAAATTAAGCTTTTTAAACTGATTGAAAATTTCATCCTTTCTATGTTGTGATTTTTGGCCTCGTTTCCAAGAAATTATGCCTTGTTGTGTGATTTCAAAACAACCAGCTCTTTGCCACCAAACTTTCTGAATTTTTATTACTAAAACTTTGTGTTATTGAGAATGAGAATGTATCCTGTGCATAATGTAGTCTTCAGTCTTTTGGATCTCACTATTTTGGCCTATCACCTTGACTGCATTTTTCGTTTAATGAGAAAGAGTGCTATCCTATCTATTGATATTTCATTTACTCCTTTTGCCCATCATTAACAACAAAACAATCTTCAATTTGGTAATGCACATTTACATTAAAGCAATGTAGAATTTCAATAAAGCGAAACTCAGTAGTTCACAAAAGTAAATCCAATAGCAATGCCTCATTGATTATGCAAGGTAAGTGAAGTTCAATTATGTAAACTGGAGAACCATTAAGCACTACGGTTCTATTCGGCAAGACAAAAGGAAGTTCTGATATAAGTAAATCTAATGTCAATAAAGAGAAATGTATTTTCAATTAAGTTAGGTAGAGAATGAGATACTTTTTTCCCTAGGCATGTAAGTATACCGAAGCTTCAAATGCGTTTGCGTTCACGCAACAATGTTTATCACTCACTAGACAGATGGCAGATTGGCCACGGTGTCTTGCAAGAGAAAATATTTTGGGTTAAGAAATTCCAAAACGTTTTATGCATTTTGATGTGACGCTGTCTAGTGAGTGATGAACATTGTTGTGGGAAAGCAAACGCATTTGAATCTTTGGTACTCACACGTCTACGGCCCTGCACGGTACCAGATTCTCATGCATGGTCACGACATCAGATTAAGCAATTTTGACGCGAGATTAGCTCATAAAATTATAACAATGTTGCGGAACTTAACAAGAGCTAATCCTAGAAAAACTGGCTTGAACAACTACTAGCCCAAAGTGACTAAAAGCGATGTCATGATCATGCGAATCCGGTGCCGTATAAACGGGGTATAAGGAGAAAAGTATCTCATTCTCTACCCAACTTAATTGAAAATACATTTCTCTTTATTGACATTTGATTTACTTATATCGGAACTTCCTTTTGTCTTTCCGAAAGGAACCATAAAGCTTAATGGTTCTCCAGTTTATATAATTGAACATCACTTACCTTGCATAATCAATGAGGCGTTCCCATTGAATTTACTTTTGTGAACTATTGAGTTTTGCTTTGTTGTTATTGAAATTCTACATTGCATTAATGTAAGTGTGCATTACCAAATTGAAGATTGTTTTGTTGTTAATGATGGGCAAAAGGTGTAATGTTAGGCAACTTTATTTTATATTGACTGAAGGTCTGTAGTCATAAAGTGTTTTCTTCAAAATGTGTTCATGGTAAATTTATCACTTTAAGATAAAAACTACTGTTTCACACTTATGGAAAATATTTAGCTTTTAGTGTGACTCTTCAATGTTTTTTCAATGAGGCAAATAATATTCTTGTTTCTTTTAATTGGTGTGTCTTGCTTTTTTTGCTAAACATTAGGTGCATACAATAACAATACAATGTGTTCAATATGTATGCTTACATGATACAAATGTGATATTGCTGAACAGTGCATTAACATGTCCTGGTGTTTGAAAGTTACATTTAATAGCACTATTAACTATGATTAATTTATTTTATATGTTATGTATGCTATTTTCTTTATTACTGCATGACTGCAGGTACTAATACTGGTTTTGGCTGGCTTTGGTAAGTGCATTTTCTAGAATCTGGATTTGGCCTTCAGTACATTTGTATTGTCCACCAAATGGTTGCAAATCCAGCCTATTTCACCTTTGCCAAAGATACTTGTAACAAACTGCCTTCAAAAAGACTTTTGAAAATCTGTATGAAATATCTGGAAATGACACAACCTTTTATCGCTAAAAATCAGATGCGTTTGGTGGCCAAGCACTTAACACAGTACAAATGATTACTTGGTTTACCACTTTCGTCCTATTGATAAAGTAGCACAGCAATTGAACTTGTGGAGCAAAATAAACTTATTTTTCATAGTCATACGATGCCCACCTGTCCACACAATGCCATGGTCTAGATATTTTACCAAGCAGATAGACGAGACTGAAAAATTAATGCCATAAGCACTTTAATGCTGTCCTCTTTTCTTCCCAGCTATTGCACAAGTTAATTTCTGGTAGAAAACCTGTTTATGAACCCACCAACTGGTGGGAGTTTTCCAGTGAGCAGAAAGATTGCCTGGTGTTAAACAAATAAATTATATAAGTCCAGTGTGTTTGTATAGATTGTGAGCAAATAGGTGAAGGTAAAGTTCTAGCAGTTATTGAATTAACTATCAATAACGATTTCTCTGGTCAACAATTTAACTGGCACTGCAATTCTACTGATTTGTTTTTGTTTTCTAATGCTGGATTACTGTAATCCTGTCAGTTAGTGAGTTAAGGGAAAAGTTGCTTGGCTGCATGTACCATTTTAGCTTTCATGTTGTAATTCACCATCATAAGAAAATGGGGACAGTTGGAAACTTTCTGGACTGAATAACATCAAAATAGAACTAATTTGATTACCGTTTGTTGTCTCAGTTTTAATTGTTGTAATTGTCTTTTCAGGCCTTTTATCGAGGCTCGTGCATTTCATCATGGCATAAAAATGGCGGATGAGATAGGTACAGTCTACTACTGTTGTCCAGTTTATGTGATAGAATGATCCACATGTATATTGTAGTGTACAGTTCTTAAACTGGAATTCTGTTTGTATGTGATTATGGTATATTCATGGTAATAATTATTAGTTTCGATAACTTGATCATGCACTTTAGCACATTTGGATTCAAGATTTGTAACTCTTTGTAACTGGCAAGTATTTTAATTGTAAACTACAGTTTAGGAGTGACGTTCATACTCATTAGCTTTTATTACTTATGTTATACTGTACTCAAGAGCAAGGTTTCTCATTTGGTCTAAAAAATGTAGCGCTATACAGTTGTATATATCTAAGGTGGAGATATTTTGTTTCTTTGCTTTCTTGAAAATGTATTTTCTCTGTTTTTACTTACACCATGTTAAGTCTTAGAATTATATTATGTGTCTGTGTCATCGCTCAGGGCAACTCAACACATCTTCCCTTTTTTCAATAACAACTATAGAGGCTTTGCATGGTCATGTAACTATCATAACAAATTTAGTTTTTCCACCATGAAAGGAGGCAGGCGGGTGATTTAAAAACAAACCTGGTTGACACTTGAGAGTAATGAAAAGATTTTGTAGTGTTAGCAGCAGTCAGCATTCTGAATGGGATAAAACTACATTTATCTACTACAAGACATTGTGTTGTTTGTTGTGGTAGATAAATATTCCTTGTCCAGTCGCAACAGTGGGTGCTCATTCAGGATGAAATTTATCAAATAAGCTGGCAGGTTGGCATTTGAAAATGAGGAAAAGAGCAATGAGAAAGCTAATGATGTTGCTCAAAAAATTGTGAACTTTGAATTCTTACTGTCGTGGAAATGAAGTGAGCAAATGATTGGATTTTTGACGTCTCCAGTGGTAACTGAAGCACGATTTATATTTTACAACTATTTTCCCATCTACGTTGTGAGAAATCTCTTGTTTTTCACCCTGGTGGTATATAACTTTCGGAATATGAAGAAACCTTGTGTTTTTATCCCATTCAGAGTGCTGAATGCAGCCAACAACACAACAAAATTATCCCATTACTCTCAACTTTCAACCATGTTTGTTTTTAAAATACCTGCCTGCCTCCTGTCATGACGGCAAAATTAAATTTGTTACCATAGTCACGTGACCATGCAAAGCCTCTATAGCAGAACAAATTACTGAATATAAAACTATAGAGCAAAAGAGAATTGTAAGCCAGTGCAATGCTCAATATTGTAGCAATGTCTAGCAAATGCACGTTTTCTTTTTTTTTTACTTATTACTCTGGCACTTTATAGTCTTTCAGCTACTTTGCAGTTTTCCTTCTACAGCCCAACCTTTGTGGCTTGTTTGCTGCATTTTCTGCTGCCTATCCTATATACTTAGCTGTAGGGTCTGGAACCTCTGCTTAACCGTTCTTAACCACCCTTTCAGACTGGTGTAGCATCAGTTGTTCTCTGTCATTAGTTTGTTTGTTTTAGCCGGTGTTTCCTGTTGTGGTGATAGTTGTCTCTCTAGCATTCAAGGTTTAACTTCTGTTGCCAATCTTTGTCATGCATGTGCCCAGGCTCCAGCATTCCACTCCAGGCAGTTTCATGTGCACTGTCTCGCTGGGAAGGACTGGTTTCAATAATTTCGCATTATAGTGCTAATGCTCTTGCATCACTTTCTTTGTTGTAACGAGGCTCCAGGAGTTTGGCAGCCATTGGTAGTAGGGTCATGCATTATCAGCCCATGAGGCACTGTGGCGGACTTACAGTACTGCTCAGAAGTAACCTAAAAGTGCGTTCGCGTTCCACTTGCGTTCGATCGCATTCGGAACGCATCCGGATTGCATTCGTAACGCGTTTGGAACGTGTCTGGAACTCGTTTGGAACGCCTCTAAGAGGACGTTCTAACCGCATTCTAAACTATTTCCGAACGTGTTTATCTTGGAACGCGTTGGAGTTCTCGCTAGACCGTGTGCTTGCTGGAACGTAATCTGTTTTTGTTGGAACGCATTCTGGTCTCGCTATACTTAGAGCAAAACCACACAACAACATGTGTTTGCCTGAGCAAGTGTCTTAAATGCTTGCACATTTTGTATTGCTTACTATAAAGATAGCAACACAAAATCCCACAAAATGAAAACATCACTTAGAAGCAGAATGGCTACAAACCAAGTCGAGACAAAAGTATCATTTTCGTGAACTTTGCTTGTTACGAGACTCTCATTTGAATATACGTTTGTTGAAACGAATCATCGTTTAAAACAATTCTTTGAACAGTTGGCAGAATAGTGGGCTATACGCTGCATTGCATTTCATTTAATAATATGTTATATAAGTACAGTCGCTGCCGCTTATATGCTAGTCCCTTATATGCAAAAGTTACTTATATGCAAAGATTTCAGAAAAATTTCAGAAGTCCTAAACCAAAACTTAAGAAAACCCATTCTTTTAATCCGGTTATGTGCAAATATGCAAAAGTTGGTTATATGCAGAAACAAAATGGAAATGTTGTGATCAAACCTGCATATACACACAAAATATCTTCAAATTTTCATACTTCGAAAAATTTTTTCGGACATTCTGTCCGCAACGCCGCTTTACAAATTTGCATCACTATATGATTGCCGTTAATTGCCCCCTAAATAACTGATGCGGGTTATTACGAATGTAATATATTTAAGGAAGAAGGGCAGATTTCGTTCTAAGCCAATCAGTGTGTTTGTTTACATTTTGGCCCCTTGACCATTCAGAATGCATAAATTTGCAAAACGTAAACAAAACTGGCTAAAATATATGCCTTCCTTTCAAGGCCTAGTTGACAATGGGTTTTTGACTAAAACTTAAAAATTCATGTAGAACACAAAAAAACCTTCATTTCTACCGCTGCAAGTTTTAAATTTCCGTGTAGAACCAAAGATGTCGTTGTTTGAATAAGAGTGTACAAAAACGCAAGCGTATTTGCAAGTGATTTTCAACACGATATTTCACGGGATTTAACAAAAAAATATGATGTAGGAATCGTGATTTACTGCAAGAGGCTAGGTCTATTTTGTCCCCCGTCAATTTTACATTTCTTGCTAAATCGCTTGAATTGTAGAAAGGGCTGGAATTGACCTTTATAGTATTCTGTGACTCTAGGTACGTTTCAAAACAGCGAGTTTTCTTTATTCTGGAGACCAAAACGGGCTTGTCACATCCTTATTCATGACGACTGGTCGAAAGATGAAACAGAGAGAGTATTTCATTTGAAATGCCACAGTTTTGTTGGCGTGGCAGTTGGTATAAAGATGTTTTCGGAAGCAGAAGCTGAAAAAACATTATCGCAGAACCGCTATCTTTTTTTGCAGAATCTTTGCACAACAGCTGTCTGAAATTGTGTGTAAGCACATGGAAGGGAACCAAGTTTCTTGTTCAAGTAGATTATGAACTCATAAAAATAGTATACAAAGGCCGGTGAGAAGTTTTATGGTTTAAATAATTTTACTGTTTTAGTCAATGGATCTATGTAAAACATTTGCCCAATAGAACGTCTTCACTTTTGAGAATGAAATTGACTAAGTACATAATTATGGAATAAAAGTTATTTTTGATAAGGTTTTTGCACAGTTTTTGCAAATTGTGAATGATTATTAAGCACTTCTTATTCCCCCGAAACTTTTATTCTGTACTTGCTGAAGTTATCAGCTGGACAAGGATTATTTAGGGCTTACCAACTTTATAAGGTATATTGATACCTCACGAACTACAGTATTACGAATATTGCCCACCATTTTTACAATTCATGCGATTCAGCAAGAAATGAAAAACTGACGGGGGACAAAATAGACCTAGCCTCTTGCAGTAAATCACGATTCCTGCATCATATTTTCTTGTTAAATCCTTTAAAATATCGTGTTGAAAATCACTTGCATTTTTGTACACTCTTATTCAAACAACGATATCTTTGGTTCTACACGGAAATTTAAAATTTGCAGCAGTAGAAATGAAGATTTTTTTGTGTTCTACACGAGTTTTTAAGATTTTGTCGAAAAACTCGAAAACCCATTGTCAACTAGGCCTTGAAAGGAAGCCATATATTTTAGCTGGTTTTGTTTACGTTTTGCAAATTTACGGATGCTGATTGGTCAAGGGGCCAGAATGTAAACAAACACGCTGATTGGCTTAGAATGAAATCTGCCCTTGTTTATTTAAGGCTATTTTCCATTACGATCCATTTTGCCCACACAGGCGGTGCGCACAGTTTTAAACATGCTCTTGTGCTGATTTACCACTCTTGATTTTGTGTGCATGCGGAGAAAGTTGAATTTTTTAACGTTCCTGACGTAGACGCAAGACCAAGCGCGCACATACAGCGACAGAGCATTTTGAAATCTGTGTGCTCCGCCCACACAGGTAAACGGTCGTGGTGGAAAATGGCCTTTGTGAGAAAAGTAAGCAAAGACTCACAAAAACACAGCTTACGCCTGAAAGCACATCTTGCTGGAAGGCGTTCTACAGCTATCGATAATGAAAGGCGATCTCGACCATGCCCATGCTAATTAAAGCTTGTATTTTCTGCAGAAACTCAACACAATAACTAGGAGTCACACAAAACACAATTAAATATGCACTTTATATCAAGTTGCTCCAAATGAATTGTCAATTTGAGGTGTGAATATTTGTAACAAAACAAACTATTTTGCTTACAGACTCATACTCAAAATATTACAAATCAGACAGGAACTTTTACGAAAGCTTACTTGAGTCACTTATCCAGACGAGACCTTTTACGAAAGCTTATTCAAGTCACACACTTTATAGCTTCGTCATTTAAAACATTCTTATATTTAATATTTTCATTCCCCTTGATCGCAATTAATATTCGATTTCTTGCATATGCTGAAAGCTTTCCCATGTCGCCACGAGAAACGTATTGCTAATACTAGAATTGACCACTCTCAGTACACAGGCACAATGCAATGAGTGTGAATGAATCGCATTTTGAACCCGTTTTGGAGCGCGTTCCAGTTCCAGCTAGAACGGAACGCGTTCGGAATGCGACGCGTCTGGAATGCATTCGTAACCGAACACGAACGGAATGCTAACGAAACGCAAACCTAATGCAAACGGAACGCGAACAGAATGCAAACACGAACGCGTTCCTGATGCGTTTTCTGTTAGGTTACTTCTGAGCAGTACTGTATGCCACTTTCTTCTGTAGATATGTTATGCCAGTTCAGCAGTGCTAGATACTCAGATTGACCTGACTCTTGACATGTTTTCAATAGCTTCTTGGTTAGTTTGACAACATTTTCTGCTTTTCCATTGGATTCTGGATAGGTTGGGGGTGAGGTTATATGACTGAATCCCCACATTCAGGCAAATACTGCAAATTCAGAGAGAAAAACTGTGGGCCATTATCTGTAACCAGTGAGTTTGGTATCCCATATCGGGTAAAGACAGCCTTCAACTCTTCGATAATGCTGTCAGACCTCTATATTAATGCTGTAGTAGTTGCAGGTGACCAGAAGCAGTCTTCCTTTCAGATTACAGTGGTCGGAAGACCTCCTTCAACCAAGGTTGAGCCACAAATTCGTGTTGCTGAAGTGGTTCCTTGCCTTCTCCATTGCTATACATCACGTTTGCTTATATATGCCTGTGGTTCGGTTATCAATCTTGGCCATTACAGGCTATCACAAGCCCATTCAATACATCCCTCTATGCTAATGTGCGATCCAGGAATAACTTCCATCAATTCCTTAGATGGTGCGGCAGGGAGTACTAGTTGCTGTCCTTTGAAGATCAGCTCTCATTGTACAGTAAGTTCATCGCCAATATCAAAATGGAAATAGAGACAAGGTTGAACATCTGATCCTTTGACATACCACCCCTGCTGGTGGCTGATTGTAGATGTTGGAGTACTGGGTCTTCTGCAGAGGTCTTTTTCAGCTGTTGCCAGCACTCCTTACTGACAGGAAGTCCAGCATGATGATCGACCTCTTCTAGCTCGTAGACGAATACTGAATCCGTTGCTGATGTACTTGGCTCTAGTAGAGAGGCCCCACTTAAAGTGTCTGCAAAGAACATTTCCTTCCCTTTTTTACTTCAACTTCAGATTGTATTTGTGAAGTCAGAGCAATATCTCGTGAAGGTACTGTGGAGTATGATACAGTAGTTTTTGAATGATGGCTTTTAACAGTTTATGATCTGACTCCACATTAACTATATTCCTACCATAGATGTAGGCATTGAACTGTTTGCACTCGAAAATGATGGTCAAAAGCTCCTTCTCTATTTTGGCATACTTGTTTCTGCTGGGGTTGGTGTTTTCTAAGCTTATGCCACATTGTGTACATTCTCTACATTCTGTAAAAAGGTATGCCCTAACCCAGAGTGTATCATGTCACACTGAATCGTAGCTTCTTCATCCACATAATATACTGCAGAATGGGTGTATGTATCACTGCTTCTTTAAGCTTGTCCAGCGCATAAGCCTGGGTGTTGTCCCAGCACCACCGCGCATCTTGCTCTGTTAGTTCTTGCAATGATTTCTTCTTGTCCGATAGATTTGGTAAGAACTTACTGTTAGTCTAGGCCAAGTAATCTCTGTACCCGTGTCTCATATTGCTTTGACTTTGCTTGGATCCACAAGTAGTGTGGCTCCTGTGGCTACATGTCCAATAAAGGGTACTTTTGCTTTTCTGACTTAATGCTTGTCAATATGCAGTGTCAGTCCTTTACTTTGGGACACTCTAGCGAGGCCCATAAATTTTTAAGATTCTTGTCATGATGTTGCATTCCTTTTTCATCTATTTTTCCATGTCCCACAACTACAAAGGCGTCTGCTATCAAATCAATGTTTGGAAGTTGCTCTATCAGCTCATGCATCCTTTGCTGAAAAGCTTCTGGTTCTGATCGATTTCGAAAAGGTGCTACCATTGATATTGACCAAGTGATGAATTGAATGTGGTTAGGAAAGATGATTGTTTTTCCAATACAGCATGCCAGAACCAAATCTGGACATCCAGTTTTGTCAAAGCCTTTGCCCCATGTAGTTGTGTTGCCACGTCTTAGATGCTTGGCAATGGATAGTGCTCATGCTGAAGCACATTGTTTATATCTTTGGGTCTAAACAGATGCACATTCCTCTGCTAGGTTTTGGAGTTGTTACCATGGAGCTCACCCAGGCTCTTGGTCGCTACAGGCGCCATATTGTCCTGTCTCACCATTTTCTCCAACTCTGTCTTCAAGCGTTTTTGTAGCACTACTGCTACTCATTGCGGTGCATGTTGAACTGGTTCTACTTTAGCATCCACTTTCACATGATATTTTTCCTTCAACTGACTAACATTCTCTGCAAATACTTGTGGAAACCATTGCAAAATACATTACTTTGTCAGTGCTCTGTGGTGTATCGTCTTGCGAACTTCATACACACCAGCCTTGCCTGTCTGTGGCTTGTTAATAGCATCAATGTCAGTGTATTTAATGATATTTACAGCAATGCTCACTTTTCTTCCAAGAAATGGATGTATGTCTTCACTGTCCACCAAATTGCATGTGAAGATACCCTTAGTAGTGTCATGTCATACTTTCGGCATATCTTGCTCTATTACTGGAAGGTGGTTTCCTCCGTATGCTGAAATCGAACTCTTTGCTTGTGTGACCATTTTAAAGTTGTGATCCATTGTGACCTTCTTATACAGGTGTACAGAATAAACATTACACTGTGTGCCAGTGTGATGTTGAAACCGCACATAACTTCCAGATTCTACCGTCAGTGTCACCAACTGCAAGTAGTCCAGTGTTTAAACTGCAGCCTCACTGACAACATATACATTGGTGTCATCGACACAATCAGCCTCCTTATATATGGCTTTCACATTTGCTTTTGGCCCTTGCTTCTTCGCACTTCAACACGCCAGGGCAAATTGATTGAATTTTCCACAGGCTTTATACCTTTTGCTGCGAGCCATGCAGTTATCTCCCCCTGCATTCTGTCAACATTACCACACGTTTCATCTTTGTTTTCTCATCTTGTTTTGTATGTCTTGCTTGTTTGCTACTTTCTTGTTTGTTTTCCGAATAACTGTACGAGCAGTGTCTCTCTGACCCGCTTTCATATGCACTGCCTTGCTTTCCGATGCTCGACAAATTTCATTCATCTCCTGCAGAGTTTTGACTCACTTGGTAATTGCCCATGGATTTTGTTGTCTCGTATTCCAAAAATAATTCGATCGCATTATATTTCTTCTGTTGTAATAGCCCTGAAATTGCATCCTTCTGTAAGCTATCTCAGTGCTGTTGTATGGTGGTCATATGTTTCACCATCTTCCTGACTTCTGTTGTTGAATTGTTAAGTACTCGAATGTGCGGTTCACTATATTCAGCAAATCTCGCAAGTACTGGCATATTTTTCTTGTTGTCACCTTTGCTGTCCCATGTAAATGTTAAATTATGTTTCTAGCTTCCTTGCCCGATTACCATTAGTAGGCTAGCTACTTAAACTTTTTCTTCTTTCTTGTGAATGGTAGTTGTGGGCATGTTATTTTCCCATACTAGGAGAAATTGTTTTCAATTTAGCTGCAACAATGCTGTCGTGAATGTATGTAAAACCACTGCCACCATGATAGCCTATATCTAAGACAGGTATTGTGTAGCTACAGCTTGCTTTTCTTTAGTCAAAATGTATATGCCTTGTTTTTACTTCTACTGTGTTAAGTCCTAATACTATATTACATGTCCTTGTCATCGCATAGAGTAACTTGTCAGGAAGAACATACATTTTCGCTTTTTTTGCAGGATGGTCAACCTGATACAATATTAGAATATTGTTAGTTTAAAAGTGCTAACCTTGCAACTGTCATTGGTTTGCGGTAGAGCTATTTGTCAATTTCTACTTTGATGAAGTAGTAGATTTTCATGTTGTTGAGTGTTGTTTTGCATTTTCTAGAGTGTTTTTTTTGTGGCCTTTCTACGTTTTTCATTTAATCAAATAAGAATATATATGCTTACCTGGGGCCGGTTGTACGAAGCCCGCAGTGGATAAAGTAAAAATATAAATCATATTTTTACATTCCTTGTGCAACCGAACTGAATTTTTTAAATTTGATAACAATATTTGTGTGTCTAACTATTGGTTTAACATGCAAGGTTACATTTGAAAGATATAAAATATATGAGAAAGTGTTTTTAAATTCTGGCTTATCCACCGTTTAAGCTAAATGGGCTTCGTAGAACTGGCCCCTGATGTGCATACCATTATGCCAAGTATTGCATTACTTCATGTACCATTATATCTGTTAGTGTTGTGTTGCTTTCAAGCTTACCAAGTTACACTTAAAGTAACTGTCAATTATGATCAATTGTTGAAGACTGCACTGATTACGGCAAAGGTACTAACCAATAATAGTGACAATACTGCCTTTGCCCAGCGGTGGTGAATACGTTTTTCAGCATGTTAGCATGACCTTCAATGCGCTTTTGATATCCGCTCAAAATTTTTAAATTTCAGTCATTGGCTTTGTATTTGTTTGTCAATAAACTTGTTTCTTAAACTCTATGAAATGCTTACATTGAGTACTTTGGAGGGGCATAAAATCTTAGTTCCAAAGTGCAGGAGAGGTTAGCAATGAACTTGCTCACACACAAGTCAAACTATTAGAAGATTCACGGCATTGGTCTTTCTTCACCAGAGGCAAACAATTTTGCGCACGTAGTCAAACTTTGGAGGCAAAATCTAAACTCTTCTAAATGTCATACAATGCTCATTTCTATATCAACATGTTTGCAGTGGGCTAAATATTTTATGAAGTCTATAAAAGAGATGAATAATATTGTTTCATAAGCACATTAACAATTCAACTGAAAAAGCTGAATGGTACCTGGATTAGGACTTACCTATGGTCAGGTGAAGCCATGTGTCTGAAAGAATGTCTTCCGCATCACATGTTTTTGTCGGGAAACCATCAGGTTTGTGAGCGTGCTGCCTGTCAGAGAATGGGAGCTATAGAACTTAAAGATGTGGTTTCAAATGTTGACTTCATCTTATTTTATTGATTTAACTGAAGCAACATTAAAAATATCAGCAAAATTTTTATTTACAAGTATTGTGTTATTTTCATTTTCAAATTTGATATAAACAGGGTGCGATTGCTTGTAATATAGATACTGTGAAAGTAATATAAATACTTTTGGAGAAAATAGCTTTTTGTAAAGTCAAATTGTATTTGTGTCAGTTTTTTGTGGGTAGCCGCGGGCTCTGCCCAGCGGCTAACCACTATGTTACACTGTCCGGTTTTCCTCATGCATTCATGTCATGTCATGACATCTTCGGCAATGGCCGGCTACACGAATGGTTGACGAGTGGTTACGATGCTGCATTCGTGACAACTTTCGTAAAATGCCGTCACGCGCATGTGACGGCGATGACTCTGATGACTGCTCTGAAAACAATTCTGCAGTGTGTTCGTTGTTTACGAAGATTTCCAACTCTTTTGCAGTTTTTGTGC